>JAINUG010001690.1:0-18511 GCA_029706075.1 Aldrovandia affinis
AAAAATTTTCTTTTTTAACATTGTGTTCGATACAGAATAAAAATGTATTATTGTTGCATGTTTCATGGAAATCCTGTGACACAATGGCCCGGATTTAATCAACATTTGAACTTAAGACACAACTACATGTAGGTTTTAATTTTTCACACACAGTTTGGTGTGTTTGTGTGCTATAAGCAGGCACCTGAGTAATCGCGCAGCTGCAGTGATGTCACAGGTGGCTGAGCACTGCGCAGCTGGAGTGATGTCACAGGCGGCTGAGGACTGCGCAACTGGAGTGATGTCACAGGTGGCTGAGGACTGCGCAGCTGGAGTGATGTCACAGGTGCCTAAGCACAAGAACTAAATCCTTAACGCAACCTGCTTAAAATACTATTTCCTTCATATCAATAAACGCTCTGCCCTAAATACACCCTAGCTGTATGAGTATTTCTTAGATAGATAGATAGATAGATCCTTTATTTGTCATTGTAACACGACAACGAAATTCGAAATGCCAACCAGTCAGTGCAAAATTACAACATTATATAGACATGTACTAATAAAAAAAGTAATTTACAGAATTTACAGAGTAATATATCTGATAAATACTAAGTGAACACACAACCACACATTCAAACATTCTCCGTCATTGCACATTCCTCATTGCACTTAAAGATAAGTATTGCACTTGTGACATATATAAATATTGCACTTCAGACATGTATCACAGGTTATTTTGTAGCTGCATTAAGTGTAGTTATTGTTGATGGGTAGAAACTGTTTTTGAGTCTGTTTGTTCGTGCTTTTATGGATCTGTACCTGCCTGCCTGACGGCAACAGTTCAAACAGGGAGTGTCCAGGGTGGGAAGTGTCTCTGTGATGTTCACAGCTCTTGTGAGAGAGCCGGAACTATGTAGTTCTTTCCAGTGTGAGGAGAGGGATCCGACGATCTTCTGGGCCGTTGATGACCCTCTGGAGCGCTTTCCTCTGAGCCGCTGTGCAGCTGGTGTACCACACACATATACCGTATGTCAGTGGGGCATGCTCGATAGAGCACCGGTAGAAGGACACCAGCAGTCTCTGTGTGATGTTGTTCCTCCTGAGCACCCCCAGAAGCAGCCCTGCTGGGCCTTTTCAGCAGCCTGGGGCGGTGTTCACGCCCCAGGTCAGGCCCTCCTCCATGTGGGACCGTAGCGGAAGTCCGACGCCTTCCATACAGACCCCGGGCTTGGAGGTTGGTGGTGGGATGTCTGCCTTCTTCTTCCTGTAATCTATTACTTCAGCTCCTTGGTCTTTGAGGTGTTGAGGAGCAGGTTGTTCTCTCTGCACCACGCTGTCAGCTGCTCCACTTCATTCTGTATGCTGACTCGTCCCCCCAGAGATGAGACCCACCACCGTGGTGTCATCCGCAAACTTGACGATGGTGTTGCTGTGGTGGGCGGGGGTGCAGTCATGCGTGTAGAGGGTGTACAGCAGAGGGCTCAGCACGCAGCCCCGTGGGGAGCCAGTACTGACACTGAGGGCCGTGGATGTGTGATGGCCCACTCTGACCCTCTGGCTGCGACCAGTCAGGAAGCTGTTGATCCATGCAGGTGGAGTGTGGAGTCCCAGGTCCTCAGTTTGTCCAGCAGTTTGTGGGGGAGGATGGTGTTAAATGCAGAGCTGTAGTTCACTTAAGAGCATCCGTACATAGCTCCTCTGGCCAAGCCCAGGTGGGACACAGTGCAGCATGGAGGGCTGTAGCTACGGCGTCCTCTGTAGATCTGTCTTCCATAAGCAAACTGGTGGGGGTCAAAGCTTGGGAAGGAGGATGTGATGTGACCACGGACCAGTTTTTCAAAGCATTTCATCACTCACTGGTGTGAGTAACCGGCCGGTAGTCGCTGAGGCTAGAAACGGGGTTTGGGCAGGGGACTATGGTGGAGGATTTCAGACAGGTGGACAGTGGACTGGGCTAGGGACTGGTTGAAAATCCTTGTGAAGACTCCAGCCAGCTGGCACGCGCAGTCCTTCAGCACACGCCCGGGACGGCCGCTCAAGTCCAGCAGCCTTCTCGGGTTAACGGCTCGCAGCGTGCGCCTACCTCATGCTCCTCCACTGTGAGGGTTGTGCTGCTGTGACCGTGGGTGTGTGGCTTCTGGTGGTTTCCACTGCTGGCAAAGAAGAGGTTCAGCCTCTGCCAGCGAGGCTCACCTTCGGCAGCTCCGAGGTTGGCTCCGCGTAGTTGGTGATGTGCTGACTCCTCGCCACACCTGGGCCTACTGTTATTGCTGTCCAGGTGGTCCCCACCTTCCTAGTCCGCCTGGCCTCTCTGATGCCCTTCAGGTTAGCTCTGCCGTGCTGTAGTGGGCCCTGTCACAGCCCTCTGAAGCGCTGTCTCTTCCTCCTTCACCAGCTGCTGGACCTCCCTGTCCATCCAGGCTTCTGGTTGGGATAGACCCGATGTGCTTGTTCATCGACCATACCTATGCAGAACATAATGTAGGCACAGTACACAGGACACAAACACTTCCAGGTCCTGGTGTTCAAAAACATCCCAGTCAGTTTGGTCGAAGCAGTCCCGCAGCTGCTGGATGGCACCAACAGGCCATTGACAGTTTTTGTGATGGTAGGAGCAGTTTTCCTGAGGGGGCGACGCAGGGATTAACAGCAGGACAAGTGGTCAGACTGGACCCAGGTGTGGTAGTGGTCTAGCCCCTGTAGCCTAGCTTGATGTTGAGTACACCTTTGTCCAGTGTGTTAGCTCCTCTGGTAGCACATTTTAACATGCTGGTGGAATTTGGGGAGCGCTGCTTATTCTTACTACTGAATATGTATTTATTGGAAAATGATTGTGTTTTATTCTATTTAAGGTCCCTTCCCTTATACCTACTACACACACAAACACACACACACACACACACACACACACACACACACACACACACACACGCTGTAACTATGTTTCTCTCCTTGTAAAGAGGAGGTTATAAACGCTGGTAGACCTGAGGAATGTTGTCTACCTGTTCCTTTTCTCAATCGATTAAAGACAATTCTCAGTATTTACTTCTCAAAACACTACGTGCAAACTTCAGAACACAATGCATTTCCTCAAACACTAAATCATTTATTATTGCTTCCACAAAATGTTAATGTCAAACACTTTTTTCAAAACAGTAAACAAATCTCTACAAGTGACACCAAAATCAATGAAATAGCACTGTTAAACAAAATGGATTGTACTGTTGTATTGAATGTGATTTCTCCCAAATTAATTCATCCATAATCTCCTTGTAAAAGCAGTGAGTTTGGTGTTGTTGAAAAATTACAATATTTTTTGCCGAATGGCATATTCTCTAACAGTGTACCAAATTTTACTGTAACAGCTAAAAATTCCATCTTCGCCAATATGCTGTTCAACCAACAATTGTTGTAATTCATTAAAAATCTAATGAATGTCCAGAGTTGGTAATATTAATAAAGTCTGGCACATGCTGGAGAATCATCAGTCTAAAAAGGCTTTCACAGTGTCCACATAATATATTCAAATTTTAAGTTAATCCAAAATTATACAGAAATTATTTTATTTAACTTTGTTTTCTAACATAAAATCGTAAAATATGAACATTCATAAGTATATTTCTCCACATGTCGCACAATAACATATAAAATATCAATTGATGGGGATTTTTTTTTCCCAAATCCAATCACACAAGTTTTTGTTTTTAACTGTATTATTAAATACAGCTTCATTAAAACTGGCAGGCTTTAAAATAGATATTTTTTTCAAGGACAGGTATGTATATATATTTATACAAAGATAAAAAAATTCTATTTAATAAAGTAGTACTACATATTAATCTAGTGTTTATAAATTGAGTGGAATTATAATGATCAATTGACCCTTCGCTAAACCACGGCCAAAGTCGCAAACTGGCCAATCACAGCGCCGTGTTTTACATACTCCGACAGATGATCCGGGTTTTTTTCACCTTCCATTGACTTTCACGCAAAAATTAGACATTTTCTTCATTTTTGAGCTGGTTTTTATGGATTTTTTTGCAAATTATGGTTAAACGTTGTGCCTGGGGCACGGTAACAGTGACACTCGTTACCCAGAGAGGTTTGAAGGAGATATATGTTTTTTTCCTTTATAAAAACTAAAATCAAATCCTGAAAAGTGTTAGCCAGCTAAGCTAACGTGGCTACGGTCTGGATTTACAGCTCTGGGTTGCAACGTTGGTAAAGTTAGACTAAATGTTAGCTTTGTTATTCGGGTGATCCAGATGTTGCTAACGTTAAGATGTTACAGTCAAGCTCTAGAAAACCAAGTGGGTAACGTTACATTTATGTCAAAAATGTAATACTATTTTTTCATCACTATTTCAGCACTTTGTCAATGGGAAGCCCAGTCTCGAGTACCCAAATCTTGTGGAGGACTGGGCTGACACACTGCTGATATTTTTTTGCTTTACAGAGGTCCAGGGTATGGGAGCTACCTGTGGAGCTAACCAGAGTAATGTCACAGCACACTATAGGCTAATAATGTTACGTGAGTTAGCTAATGCTAGCTAACTTACTACTGAATGTAACGTTATATAGGCCTACTGCTTTTGCTTTTTAATTATTGTAATAGTGAATAGAGACCTACCCAGCTTTACAGGAACAGCGTTGCTCCTTAATGTCGTTGTCCTCTGTCTCAATCACCCGGTGATGCGGTGGTTCACTTTACCTGATCTGTAGGCTTTCGCTTCTATCTTAATTTTTTACGTCATTTGTTGCTGAGTCAGTGTGATATCTTGAATATAACCTTTCAAATGCATATTGTAGACCCTTCTGTCTGCTTCTATCTGAAATCACTTTTTCTATTTTCCTATCTACTTCATGATTGCAATGACAGCACATTAATTTCTCCAAGATTGAAAAAAAACTAATATTGGTTTAACAACTGTTTTGCAAGGGATCTCTATTTGGCAGAGTCTGCTATGCAAAGTGGAAGGGTTATCACGTTTTGTGTGGCCATCTTTAGTTGTGAGTGATGCAACTTGTAAGTAGGTAAACAAGATATTCTTTGATTCTATTTTGAAAAAACAAAGCTCAGAAATGGAAGAAATCTGTCCTTTCAAACAAAAAAACAGAGGGAGGTCTTGAAGTTCTGACCTAATAGATTTCATAAACACCTACAAAGTTAACTGCCTAACTAATCCAGTCTATCTGGAATTTCACATTTTAACTAATTTGGTGGTCTGAATTTTCTATTACGTTGCAATTACGTGGTTCTGTGTGGGCTCAGTAGGTAGAGCATGGCGTTGGCAATGATTAGATTGTGGGTACAATTCCCATTGGGACCACATACTGAAAAAAGTATGCATTCACTACTGCGACCAAAGTTGCTTTTGGATAAAAGCGACTGCTAAATGGCATATATATTATATTATAATTACTTCCCTGAAAAAGCTGCCCTTTAAATTATCAAAATTCCACAAACCTTGTTATCCTGGAAAATATGTTACAACCACAACGTTTCCCCCATAAAATATACATGTACCTCTGGAATAACACTGATATAATGCTGGGAAGATTCTAACTGCATTTCATCGCCTCAGTACTTGTACTTTGTGCAATGACAATAAAGTTGAATCTAATCTAATCTAATAGTGACAAAAAAGTATTATTTCTCCCTAAATGGTACCAAAGAAACATTAACCATTAATCTCTAATATTTGATGGGTCAGGCAATTTACTCACTTATGGTCTATTCATGTACTTGCACAACATTCCCATCCCTTAGCTTAGAGAATTTAACGCTGTTCTCAAGGCAATTCCAAATGGGTTATTACAACTAGGCTGACCCGTTTAGTCAATTAATCGATTGTTTGGTCGATGGGCTGTTGGTCGACCGAGATTTGTTTTGCTGAGCAAACACGTGAAAAATATATATAATAATTCTCCACGCAGACACTCCAGATTCGTGCCACAGTTCGGCTGTTCGCGCTTATCAGTAGAATAATCCATTCTGGATGCGGGTATGGCAGTGACAGCCCTTCACTCTTAACACAGCTAGGCCTATATATGTTCTCTCTAAATGATATTAGGCAGTTAAGGTAATAATGTTGTGAATAACTAATAAAAACTAATAAAAGTAACATTTTATCATAAATGTGTTTTGCCAATTGTATGGTTTATATTGTGGCAGCCCAAGGGGCTGCACCATAAAATGGCTGCCTGGCCTCCAACACATGGCAGCCATTTTCACTACATTTCCCAGCAAGCCACAGCAACACCTGAAAGAAGTCGAGCAAATGGGACTAACGACCAGCTGAAGGCCATTTGCAAAGGCCTATTTAAAGAAACTCGCTCCCAGCACCTGGGGAGAGGAGTAGGAACGTGTTTGGAGAAGAGTTGCTGTGTGTTGTTGGAGAGTGAAACTGTGTCGATTGACCAGCCAGTGTTTTGGAAAGAGTGTTGGAGTGTGTTTGTTTTGTGTAAGAAAATTGGATTGCTTTGGATAACGACGCTACGGACTGGATTGTGGACTTGGACCTGGATTTTGGATTGAACGACATTGACAAAGAGATAAGGATTGCGGACTTTGTGTTTGTATTCCCTGAAGACCCCACCCTTTGTTTTGTGTTTGTTCGTTTAATAAAGCATAATTTTGCTTATATTACTGCCTCCTCCGGTTTTTGCACTTGCCTACGCCTCTGCAAGGTCCGTGAGTGTCGCCCAACCCCTGGGGACACCACATATGGTGGAGAATGCGGGCAGAGGGCATCACTTACAGGCAAGAGGAGGTAGTGCAGGATTTAATTTTTGAATTGTTTAAAGGAAAAAGCACGCTCATGGAAGGTGACTGACAGGAGGCCCAGCCATGGACGCCTGAACAAGGAACAGGCCCAATTGGCACAAAGTGGTGCCGTGGTGCATATGCTGTATGGAGTATGGCCACCAACCCATTGAGTGTTCCATGAGGGAAGAAGTGGGCTGGAAAGACCCAAAGGAGAGACCAGAACCAAAACAAGTCGGAGAGAAAAATGGCCACCCCTGCTCTGTGGTGCCCCTAGGAAAAAAGTCAAAAGATCCCAGGTAGGCCGCAAAAGCAGCATAAAAGTGTCGCAGACAAGTGTGCTGATTTAGAGTCAGAGCTAGGAGAGGCAAAATATATAATCAAGGGCAAACAGGAAGAGGTCCACAAATTGGAGCAATGCTGTCGGGACCAGAGGGAAGACCTGGTGAAGAACCAGAGACGGGCGGCCATGGTGGAGGACCAATGGCGAGTCACACCCTCCGGGAGGTCCAGCAACTGAAAGGTGTCCAGACTGAGCTGTACCGGACGAAAGCTGAGTTGGGGACCTCGGAGGAGCGCCATCTGGTGGCCGTGGGGAGATTGCTGCAGGAGCACACTGACTCGCTGAGAGTGCTGGGAATCATGGCTGGGGAGCTGGAGAAGGACAAGGCATCCCTTGGCGATGACATGAGGCGGGTCGAGGCCCACAACTCAGCGCTCAAGAGAAGGTGAGTAACCTAATGAAGAAGTTTGAGGAAAAGCAGCAACAGTGTCTGACATTCAGGAGTCCCCCAAAGACCAGGCCAAAGAGGAGTATGCCAGGCCTGGGGGGATGCACAGACCAGGCTCGCCCCAGAAGGAGGCAGAGCTAAGGAAAGCAGCGGAGAACCAGGGTCTGAGGCGGAGCAACTCCGGTGCCGAGTGGAGCAGGTGGAGAGTATCCTGACTGAGAACGATGCTCGGACTAACTAAGCCGGCTAGAACGGATCCAGACCGTGAAGACGCAGGAGATGAACGTACATGCGGGACCAGACCATGGCGCTGAACGTGGAGCTGCAGCAGAGGCAGACCGAGCAGGAGAGCTCCTGGCCCAGAGAGCTGACGCCAGCTCCCAGCTGCAGGAGGTGAATCGCGCCAACAGCCGGCTCCTGGAGCAGCTGACTGAACTGGGCCAAGAGAAGGGACAAAACTCCAGCAGGAGCTGGAGGAGACCAGGAAGACGGCGGAGAAGAGTGCGCTTGGAGCACCAGGAGCAGGTCCAGAAACTGCAGTTGGAGCAGACCGCACAGCTTCAGGGGAAACTGGCGGAGATGGAAGCCCAGCATGGCCACAGAGAATTTCATTTCGGGAAGTACTGAAGGTCCAAACCGAGACTGTGCTGGACCTACAAGATCCACTGAAAGGGGTGAGTGAAGAGCTGGACTTTGTAAAGTGTGTTCCTGTCACCCAAGATGCTAGCACGCAGGTGGAGATCTCGCAACCAGTGGAGCTGACGTCGACGATGACCAGACGGAGGGAATAGATGGTCCTCAGTCCCCTCAGCCTGCTGGATCTTGGAGGGAACTGAGGAGCAGGATGCTGAGGTCTTGTTGAACACCCAACCCTCTTCTGATGTGGTGAGTCCAACTCTGTCAAAGTTGAAAAGAAAAGTGAAGATTAGAGGTTCTCCACTGAAGAGAAAAGGAAAACGGAACAGGCAGATGTGTAGACGGAATGACCGTGGGAAGCATGTGTGGAGCAGATGCCAGAAGGACAAAGAAAGACAAAGGAAAATTAACAGTGTGGTGAAGAACATGTTTTCACTGGATGCTGAACTTGACCTTCGGGAAGCAAAAGGGACATGGAAGAAAAGGCTGAAGCATGGACACTGATTCTGGAACGCACAAAGTGTACCGGAGGAGCCATGGAGGGCTGGTGAAAACCCGAGCAGGAGCGGTGACCGCTCCGTCTGTGGAGCCCAGAGCCAGTATACCCATATGGCCACTTGGTGGCAGTAAAGGTGAGCAACTTGTGCCATTCACTAACGCGTGCAGATGTTTTTTCAGGCGAATGGAGATGGAATCTGACGCTTGACCCGGGTGGAAAACTGCCTGAGTGGACCTGGAGAGGGGGACCCTCCTGGTGGCCGTTGGACATAGGCCGGCCAGCCTCCCGAGGTCAGAGCTGAGGAGGAGGGGTGTGGCAGCCCAAGGGGCTGCACCATAAAATGGCTGCCTGGCCTCCAACACATGGCAGCCATTTTCACTACATTTCCCAGCAAGCCACAGCAACACCTGAAAGAAGTCGAGCAAATGGGACTAACGACCAGCTGAAGGCCATTGCAAGGCCTATTTAAAGAGCTCGCCCCAGCACCTGGGGAGAGGAGTAGGAACGTGTGTTTTGGAGAAGAGTTGCTGTGTGTTGTTGGAGAGTGAAACTGTGAAGTCGATTGACCAGCCAGTGTTTTGGAAAAAGAGTGTTGGAGTGTGTTTGTTTGTGTAAGAAAATTGGATTGCTTTGGATAACGACTACGGACTGGATTGTGGACTTGGACCTGGATTTTGGATTGGAACGGACATTGACAAAGAGATAAGGATTGCGGACTTTGTGTTTGTATTCCCCTGAAGACCCCACCCTTTGTTTTGTGTTTGTTCGTTTAATAAAGCATAATTTTGCTTATATTACTGCCTCCTCCGGGTTTTTGCACTTGCCTACGCCCTCTGCAAGGTCCGTGAGTGTCGCCCAACCCCTGGGGACACCACATATGGTGGAGAATGCGGGCAGAGGGCATCACTTACAGGCAAGAGGAGGTAGTGCAGCAGGATTTAATTTTTGAATTGTTTAAAGGAAAAAGCACGCTCATGGAAGGTGACTGGACAGGAGGCCCAGCCATGGACGCCTGGAACAAGGAACAGGCCCAATTGGCACAAAGTGGTGCCCGTGGTGCATATGCTGTATGGAGTATGGCCACCAACCCATTGAGTGTTCCATGAGGGAAGAAGTGGGCTGGAAAGACCCAAGGAGAGACAGAACCAAAACAAGTCGGAGAGAAAAATGGCCACCCCTGCTCTGTGGTGCCCCTAGGAAAAAAAAGTCAAAAGATCCCAGGTAGGCCGCAAAAGCAGCATAAAAGTGTCGCAGACAAGTGTGCTGATTTAGAGTCAGAGCTAGGAGAGGCAAAATATATAATCAAGGGCAAACAGGAAGAGGTCCACAAATTGGAGCAATGCTGTCGGGACCAGAGGAAGACCTGGTGAAGAACCAGAGACGGGGCGGCCATGGTGGAGGACCAATGGCGAGTCACCCTCCCGGGAGGTCCAGCAACTGAAAGGTGTCCAGACTGAGCTGTACCGGACGAAAGCTGAGTTGGGGACCTCGGAGGAGGCGCCATCTGGTGGCCGTGGGGAGATTGCTGCAGGAGCACACTGACTCGCTGAGAGTGCTGGGAATCATGGCTGGGGAGCTGGAGAAGGACAAGGCATCCCTTGGCGATGACATGAGGCGGGTCGAGGCCCACAACCTGGCGCTCGAAGAGAAGGTGAGTAACCTAATGAAGAAGTTTGAGGAAAAGCAGCAACAGTGTCTGGACATTCAGGAGTCCCAAGACCAGGCCAAAGAGGAGTATGCCAGGGCCTTGGGGGATGCACAGACCAGGCTCGCCCAGAAGGAGGCAGAGCTAAGGAAAGCAGCGGAGAACCAGGGCGTCCGAGGCGGAGCAACTCCGGTGCCGAGTGGAGCAGGTGGAGAGTATCCTGACTGAGAACGATGCTCTCCGGACTAACCTAGCCGGGCTAGAACGGATCCAGACCGTGAAGACGCAGGGAGATGAACGTGCTGCGGGACCAGACCATGGCGCTGAACGTGGAGCTGCAGCAGAGGCAGACCGAGCAGGAGAAGCTCCTGGCCCAGAGCTGACGTCAGCTCCCAGCTGCAGGAGGTGAACGCGCCAACAGCCGGCTCCTGGAGCAGCTGACTGAACTGGGCCAAGAGAGGACAAACTCCAGCAGGAGCTGGAGGAGACCAGGAAGACGGGGCGGAGAAGAGTGCGCTGGAGCACCAGGAGCAGGTCCAGAAACTGCAGCTGGAGCAGACCGCACAGCTTCAGGGGAAACTGGCGGAGATGGAAGCCCAGCAGCGGGCCACAGAGAATTCATTTCGGGAAGTACTGAAGGTCCAAACCGAGACTGTGCTGGACCTACAAGACCGACTGAAAGGGGTGAGTGAAGAGCTGGACTTTGTAAAGTGTGTTCCTGTCACCCAAGATGCTAGCACGCAGGTGGAGATCTCGCAACCAGTGGAGCTGACCGTCGACGATGACCAGACGGAGTGGAATAGATGGTCCTCAGTCCCCTCAGCCTGCTGGATCTTGGAGGGAACTGGAGGAGCAGGATGCTGAGGTCTTGTTGAACACCCAACCCTCTTCTGATGTGGTGAGTCCAACTCTGTCAAAGTTGAAAAGAAAAGTGAAGATTAGAGGTTCTCCACTGAAGAGAAAAGGAAAACGGAACAGGCAGATGTGTAGACGGAATGACCGTGGGAAGCATGTGTGGAGCAGAGATGCCAGAAGGACAAAGAAAGACAAAGGGAAAATTAACAGTGTGGTGAAGAACATGTTTTCACTGGATGCTGAACTTGACCCCCGGGAAGCAAAAGGGACATGGAAGAAAAGGCTGAAGCATGGACACTGGATTCTGGAACGGCACAAAGTGTACCGGAGGAGCCATGGAGGGCTGGTGAAAACCCGAGCAGGAGCGGTGACCGCTCCGTCTGTGGAGCCCAGAGCCAGTATACCCATATGGCCACTTGGTGGCAGTAAAGGTGAGCAACTTGTGCCATTCACTAACGGCGTGCAGATGTTTTTTCAGGCGAATGGAGATGGAATCTGGACGTTTGACCCGGGTGGAAAACTGCCTGAGTGGACCTGGGAGGGGGACCTCCTGGTGGCCGTTGGACATAGGCCGCTCAGCCCTCCCGAGGTCAGAGCTGAGGAGGAGGGTGTGTGGCAGCCCAAGGGGCTGCACCATAAAATGGCTGCCTGGCCTCCAACACATGGCAGCCATTTTCACTACATTTCCCAGCAAGCCACAGCAACACCTGAAAGAAGTCGAGCAAACGGGACTAACGACCAGCTGAAGGCCATTGCAAGGCCTATTTAAAGAGCTCGCTCCCAGCACCTGGGGAGAGGAGTAGGAACGTGTTTTGGAGAAGAGTTGCTGTGTGTTGTTGGAGAGTGAAACTGTGAAGTCGATTGACCAGCCAGTGTTTTGGAAAGAGTGTTGGAGTGTGTTTGTTTTGTGTAAGAAAATTGGATTGCTTTGGATAACGACTACGGACTGGATTGTGGACTTGGACCTGGATTTTGGATTGGAACGGACATTGACAAAGAGATAAGGATTGCGGACTTTGTGTTTGTATTCCCCTGAAGACCCCACCCTTTGTTTTGTGTTTGTTCGTTTAATAAAGCATAATTTTGCTTATATTACTGCCTCCTCCGGGTTTTTGCACTTGCCTACGCCCTCTGCAAGGTCCGTGAGTGTCGCCCAACCCCTGGGGACACCACAATATATTTATAACTAACATAAGTAACACCCCCTTTCATGTAGCCTATATTGTATCCTTCTAGCCTATATTGTTTTAGGCATGCGAATGTGCATTTTAATTGTGGCCTAAGATTTGCCTACAGATTAGTGATATAAGCATTACTCATCTCGATATAACCTAAGAACAATGTTAAATAAAAAATCTGGAGTATGGCAGCATTTCCTTTTAGTTGCGGACGATCCAAAAAAAGTGGAATGTAAACTTTGCAAGCAACGGTTCGCTTACCACAGTTCAACAACGAGCATGACCTACCACTTGAAGATGGTAAGTTAGCCTACTTTATATTCTTTCCGTTCTTTTTTTTTTTTTTTTGCAAGAGATTTTAAATCCCAATGAGACCAACCTGGTTAATTAAATAAAACATAGCCTATGCATTTATTTGTGGTCAAATAAAAGCATCAGCCTATTATGTGGCCATACCGCAACTTCACAAGCGCAACGGCTAGAATCTGCAAGCATGAACTGAGTTTTTTCTTTTCTTTCAGGTAATCTTGAATTCCGGCTCCATAAAGTGATTAGCCCATTGTTACTAATTTGTGTTATTCATTTAATAAAGTTATAAAACATGAGACAAGCGCAGTGTGCATATTGTTGTATTTATTAACCCCCACAGGTCTGTGCTTAATTCAGAAAAGCTTTGTCATTTTGGTGTCGTCTGATATTTATCTAAATTTCATCAACTCAACACACACTTACTCCAAAATGTTTGATATTTTTATTTGAAGGACAATCACAGCTACCTTTATATGCCATCAATAGTTTGGTCAGTATCATATGCAGCTTGTAAATAGATCTACAAACACACAAGTTATAAAAGACAAGGTTTACTTTTGTCTAATTAACCTAACTTAAAAAAATCATATTTGCCAGTGCTCAAATCAGAAAGTCGCGATTCTAAGGTTTCTGTCAATGTTTTTGCTGCGTGTGTATGATAAAATCTCACGAAGTTAGAAATAGAAATATACTTTCATTGCTGCTCGGATCGGCTCTGCTCTGGATCGGATCCAGCCGACCCTAAAAGGTTTTAAAAAAGGGTGTCATATAAAACATTTTTTAATCACTGCCCGTCATAACCTTCGCTCCCTCTCACCCTCTTCCCTCGCTCCCATTGTCACTGCTTCCCTCCCCCCCCTTAAAGCATTCTCTAGACTCCCCAGACACTGCTTCCTCCATCCTAATCTCATCTCTGTCCTCAGCACTTGACTCTCTCTGTCCTCTTCTCCCTAGACCTGAATGCTCATCTCCTCCTAGTCCCTGGATGTCTGACACCCTTCGCACCTCCCGGGCCAGCCTCCGTGCTGCTGAGAGGAAGTGGACGAAATCCAGGGACCCATCCGACCTTTCATCCTATCAGTCTCTCCTGTCTGTTTTCTCTTCTGCTGTCACTGCCGCTAAGGCAAACTTCTATCAAACTAAAATTCAGAACTCAATCTCGAAACCTCGTCAACTGTTCTCTATTTTCTCCTCTCTCCTCAGCACGCCTCCTCCCCCACCTCAGTCCCCCTTCACTGCTGATGACTTTGCTGTTTTCTTAGAGGAGAAAATCGCAGGCATCCTTTGTGCCCTCCCCTCCGTCTGTGCCCTCCACTCCCTCTCCTCCCTCTGTGCCCTCCACTCCCTCAGCTCCCTCTGTGCCCTCCCCCTGCTTCCCCTCTTTCTCTCCCCTCACAGACTCGGATATTTCCCACCTCCTCCCTCTCCCACCGCCCTACCACTTGTGCCCTTGACCATATCCCTTCATCCCTCCTCCAGGCTATCACACCTGACATCCTCCCATTTGTCACCTCCCTTGTGAACTCCTCCCTGTCTTCTGGTTGTTTCCCCTCACCCTTCAAAAGGGCCCACATCACCCCTCTGCTGAAAAAAACCACTCTAGACCCCTCAGTCATCCAGAATTATCGCCCAGTATCTCTCCTCCCCTTCCTGTCTAAAACCATTGAAAGAGCTGTATCTAACCAACTCTGTGCTTTCTTCACAGAAAATAACCTGCTGGACCTCCACCAGTCTGGCTTCAGACCTGGCCACTCGACAGAAACCGCTCTCCTCTCGGTCAATGAAGCTCTTCACACCGCACGAGCCACCTCCCTCTCCTCCATCCTGATCCTGCTTGATCTCTCAGCTGCCTTCGACACTGTGGAGCACTCCATCCTCCTGTCCTCCCTGGCAGCAACAGGATCTGTGGTACAGCCTCGCCTGGATCGAGTCCTACCTCTCCGGTCGCTCCTTCCAGGTTGCCTGGGCTGGTAAAGTATCACCGCCTTGCTCCCTCCCCACCGGGGTTCCACAGGGCTCAGTCCTCGGTCCCCTTCTCTTCTCCCTGTGCACCCGATCCCTTGGCTCTGTAATCTCTGCCCACGGCTTATCCTACCGTTGTTATGCTGATGACACTCAACTCTTTCTCTCCTTCTCCCCATCAGAAACTCAGGTCTCTACCCGCATCTCTGCTTGCCTGAAGGACATTCAGAGCTGGATGGACAGTCACCACCTAAAGCTCAACCCAGGTAAAACAGAACTAATCTTCATTCCTGCTCTAAACTCTCTCCACCTTGATTTCTCATTTTCTGTAGGTGACACCTTGGTGACATCATCACCCTGCTGTCCCTATCAATGAACATCGCAGCGGTAAGCCGGGCGTGCAGATTCGTCCTGTATAACATCAGGAGAATCCGTCCCTTCCTTAACACGTACTCTACCCAGCTCCTGGTCCAAGCAATGGTACTGTCCCGCTTGGACTACTGCAACTCGCTCCTGGCTGGCCTTCCCGCATCTGCCATCAGACCCCTGCAACTCATCCAGAATGCTGCAGCCCGTCTGGTCTACAACCTTCCTAGACACTCCCATGTCACCCCCCTGCTCACTACCCTCCACTGGCTGCCTGTTACAGCTCGCATCAAATTCAAGACATTGGTCCTAGCATACCAGGCAGTCAAGGGATCAGCCCCAACATACCTCCTCAAGAACTTCAAACCCTACACACCTGCCAGACCACTCCTTTCTGCTACCTCAGGACGCCTGGCACCTCCCCCCCTCTGCACCTGTGCTTCCCGGTCACGTCTCCTGTCGGTTCTGGCTCCACAGAGGTGGAATGACCTTCCCGTGGAAGTCAGAACAGCTAAGACCCTGGCCACCTTCAAGCGACGACTGAAGACTCTCCTCTTCAGGGTGCACCTCTCCCTGTAGTCCGGTTTTGTAAACTTAGGGACGTAGCTGTTCAGTATTGCACTCATGTTTACTTATTTATGTATTGGATTAGGTTTAGGCATTATTTCGCAGATATCCACTCTGTTTGTTTTATTGCTGCCTTTGAATTGTGGTTACAGATTTACCTACAGGGTCCTAGTTTAACTATGTGGTTGCTCCTAGCACCTAGGAACTGTACTTCCCGCTAGGGTGGCTTTCAGCTAAACTGTTCTTGACTACGGTTAACACTTTGTTGTACGTCGCTCTGGATAAGAGCGTCTGCCAAATATATATATGCCATTTAGCAGACGCTTTTATCCAAAGCGACTTACAGTAGTGAATGTATAAATTTTTCAGTATACAGTCCCGGCCAAAAGTTTTGTCGCATGAGTGGACAAAAGTGACAATTGCTAATTACCCAACTCTTAATTAGCTAATAAAGTTAGGAAACAACACAAATTAATCATAAGTGTCTAAAGTTTATTTAGATACCATCAAAACAAAAATTTCATAGATGCTTATAAGGTTTATTGCTTGATAATGATGAACAAGCCAGTTTCTACCTGGACAAAAGTCTTGTCATAAATCAAATTATAATCAAGAAATTGTATCTTTCTCAAAAAGTAAATAAAATAACAAATGAAAAATCAGTCTAGTATTTCATCATGGACTATAAGTTAAGAAATTAATATCTTGTATGGGTTCCTTTGGCCTGCAGAACAGTTGTCATCCGGTTTGGCAGAGAGTCGTAGAGCTTGTTGATGAAATCGTCGGGGATGGCATGGAAGGCCATCCCAAAGCTCCTCCATGTTCTTCGGCTTGATCCTCCAAGCTTCCTCCTTCATTCTTCCACAGATATGCTCAATAATATTCATATCTGGAGACTGTGCTGGCCATCCCTGAAGGACATTGATCTTCTTCCCCTGAGAAACTTCATAGTGGAACCTGAGGTATGGCAAGGAGCTCCATCCTGTTGAAAAATCTGACCCATTTTGTAGTTGGGAATGTACTGGGAGGCAAGAATCTGTTGATATTTGGCACTGTCAATGTTACCATCCACCTTCAGATCTCCCTGGCACCTCCGTATTGGACGTAACCCCAAACCATAATCTTTCCACCTCCAAATTTGACTGTCTTCTGGGTGAACCGTGGGTCCAGACGGGCCCCAGAGGGTCGTCGACAATATTGGCGGTGCTTGGGCTCCATGCTCAACTGACGATTCATCTGAAAAATCTATTTTTCGCCACTTCTGCTGTCCACCCTTCCGTCAGGCTATGGGCCTTGGCGTACGCAACACGATTTCTTAGCTGTCTCTTGTTTAGTGCTGGTTTCTGGGCAGCAATACGACCGTGGAGACCATTGCGAGCAAGAAACCGACGTACAGTTCTTGACGAAACAGGCATTGCTGGCGTCCACTCCTCCTGGAGCTGTGAGGCGGTTGACATGGGGCTGGCTTTTGACAGTCGGACAAGCAAGCTGTCGTCAGATATGAATATTATTGAGAATATCTGGGGAAGAATGAAGGAGGAAGCTTGGAGGACCAAGCCGAAGAACTTGGAGGAGCTTTGGGATGCCTGCAAGGTGGCCTTCCATGCCATCCCGTGACTTCATCAACAAGCTCTACGACTCTCTGCCAAACCGGATGGCAACTGTTCTGCAGGCCAAAGGAACCCATACAAGATATTAATTTCTTAACTTATAGTCCATGATGAAATACTAGACTGATTTTTCATTTGTTATTTTATTTACTTTTTGAGAAAGATAACATTTCTTGATTATAATTTGATTTGCGACAAGACTTTTGTCCAGGTAGAAACTGGCTTGTTCATCATTATCAAGCAATAAACCTTATAAGCATCTATGAAATTTTTGTTTTGATGGTATCTAAATAAACTTTAGACACTTATGATTAATTTGTGTTGTTTCCTAACTTTATTAACTAATTAAGAGTTGGGTAATTAGCAATTGTCACCTTTGTCCACTCATGCGACAAAAATTTTGGCCAGGACTGTATATGATCCCAGTGGGAATTGAACCCACAACCTAAGCGTTGCCAACGCTGTGCTCTACCAACTGAGCCACACAGAACAATTAAATGCCTGTAATGATAAATCACTACAACAAATTGTTCATGAAAGATGCTCCTAACATATGATGTGAAATATAATACTTTTGCGTTTTTATCTCTATTTTCCTTTTATGTTATTTACATATTTTTTACATTATTATTAAGTTATGTTGTTTATTTTCTTATCTTTAACCAATGCTGTGGCTAAAATGTATTCCTGATTTTTGTAATGCATAACTTAATAAACAAAATAATACTTTTGATAAAAAAATTGTTACCTTGGCTGGGAGCCTCCTCGGTCTTTACCTCAGCAGGTTAATCGTATCTCTTGTTGTGTGAAGGGGCTATGGTTTGAATCCCGCAGCAGACCTGTCCCTGTTAGATGAGAGATGAGCAAAAGTATTAGGAAAGTAATTTGCATGCTAGCTCCACACTATAGCTAGCTCAGCAAGTAACAAAACCATTGTAGAATGCATATGCAGTAATTTTGGCACTAAACACATCCAGTCTTTATAAGCCCTAACATTTAAAAAATATGTCCTGTTTGTATTAAGCTGGAATACTAGAGGAAGATCCACAGGGGGACACACAGACACTAATTAACTCGGTGTGACGCTGCAGTTCTGAACAGCCAGGCTAACAAAAGGCTTTTCGCGCCACAACTTCAAAAGAACATCTGTTCTGATCGGTCCATAAAACAACCAAATCAAACTTGCATCTCAGTCAGTAAAGTTAACTAGATAGCTGCAGCAAGCTATATAGTCATTTCCCTGTGTTACATGTATGGTGCGCAACTGCCAACAATGATGTCTATTGCTGTATTACTGCACTGATCTCTTGCGTCAACAATGATTGTTCTTACCATGTATTAATGCACATCTTGTAAGTTGCTCAATGCGCAGCGAACATCCTGTCGACTTCCCTCCCCCTCCTGG
>JAINUG010001691.1:0-18502 GCA_029706075.1 Aldrovandia affinis
CACATTGACCTAAAATATACATTCATGTAGCTCATATTTATTTTAATGTGTATGAATTATGAATTCAAATGTTTTGCGCATTAATACATTGTGGGATCTTCCCACTTCATGCTACACTAATGTGCGGGATTCATTAAAAATATGAGAGATTCTTGCAACTGTGTGCTGAAATTACCGCCAAGAGGGTATGTTATTGTTACTGAGTAGTGACAAAAAAAAATACCTTTTAAAATGTCAAAATTATCATACTTAATATACTTCCCAAACTTGCAAATATTTATTACATTTTATATCACTTGTGCATATAGATTTAAAGGTGTATGCCAAGCGAATTATAATAATAATAAATTGATAGACTCCTCCTTGAGCCGCCACCTTACCGTGGTGGAGGGTTTGCGTGTCCCAATGATCCCAGGAGCTAAGTTGTCGGGGCTTCATGCCCCTGGTAAGATCACCAAAGGCAAACAGGTCATGGTGAGGACCAGACAAAGCGTGGCTCACAAGACCCCTTATGATGACAAACATTAATGGAACTACATTTCCCTCGCCCGGGCCGCGGGTCACGGGCCCCTGGAGCCAGGCCCGGGGTGGGGGCTCGGGCGCGCCTGGTGGCCGAGCCTGCACCTGGGGCTCGGCCGGGCACAGCCCGAAGAGGTAACGTGGGACCCCCTTCCCATGGGCTCACCACCCATGGGAGGGAGCCAAAGAAGTCGGGTGCAGTGTGAGATGGGCGGCGGCGGGGCAGGGGGCCTTGGCGGTCGATCTCGGCTGCAGAAGCTAGCTCTAGGGGCGTGGAATGTCACCTCTCTGGCGGGAAGGAGCCTGAGCTGGTGCGGGAGGTCGAGGTTCGGCTAGATATAGTCGGCCTCGCCTCGGCCACGGCATGGGCTCGGAACCAGTCTCCTTGAGAGGGTTGGACTCTCTTCCACTCTGGAGTTGCCCCTGGGGGGCGCCGAGCAGGGTGGGAATACTATTGTGCCCCCGGCTCGGTGCCTGTACGTTGGGGTTCACCCCGGTAGGCCGAGAGGTAGCCTCCCTCCCGCCCGGGTGGGGGGACGGAGTCCCTGACTGTTGTTTGTGCTTATGCTCCAAACAGCAGCTCAGAATACCCACCTTTTTGGAGTCCTTGGAGGGTGTTTGAGGCCTCCTTCCGGGGACTCCTCGTTTGCTGAGACTTCCAGTAACTCCCGTGGGCAATATTGTGAGACCTGGAGGCGTGATTGGGAGAGCGGCCCCCGATCTGAACAGAATGGTGCTTTGTTGTTGGACTTCTGTGCTTGTCACAGATTGTCCATAACGAACACCATGTTCAAGCACAAGCATGTCCATATATGCACCTGGCACCCAGGACACCCTGGGCCGCAGTTCAATATTCGACTTTGTGGTACCGTGCAGTGGACTTGCGGCCGCATGGTCTTCTTTTCCTAGGGTGAAGAGAGGCGGAGCTGTCAACTGATCACCACCTGGTGTGAGTTGGCTCCGATGGTGGGGGAGGATGCCGGTCAGGCCTGGCAGGCCCAAAGCGTGTGAGGGTCTGCTGGGAGCGTCTGGCAGAGTCTCCTGTCAGAAGGAGCTTCAACTCCACCTCCGGAGAGCTTCAATCATGTCCGGGGAGGCGGGGACATTGAGTCCGAATGGGCCATGTTCCGTGCCTCTATTGTCGAGAAGCGGCTGACCGGAGCTGTGGCGCAAGGTCGTCGGTGCCTGTCGCGGCGGTAATCCCGAACCGCTGGTGGACACCGGCAGTGAAGGATGCCGTCAAGCTGAAGAAGGAGTCCTATCAGACCGCAGCCTGTGGGACTCGGAGGCAACGAATGAGTATCGGCGAGTAAGCGCGGTAGCTGACCGGCGTCGCTGAGGCAAACTTCCAGGCATGGGAGGAGCTCGGTGAGGCCATGAAGCGACTTCGAGCGGCCGGAGGTTCTGGACCACCATCCGGCGTCTCAGGAGGGGAAGCAGTGCACTGTCAACACTCTGTACAGTGGGGATGGGGCGCTGCTGACCTCGAACTCGGGGCGTCGTGGGTACGTGGAGAATCGCCGAAGACCTCCTCAATCCCACCCGACACGCCTTCAGTGAGGAAGCAGAGTCACAGGGACTCGGGGGTGGGCTCTCTATCTCTGGGGCTGAGGTCGCCCACGGTGGTTAAAGCTCCGTGGTGGCAGGGCCTCGAGGGTGGATGAGATCGCCCGAGGTCCTCAAGGCTCTGGATGTTGTGGGGCTGTCTTGGTTGACACGACTCTGCAGCATCGCGTGGACATCGGGAGCAGTGCCTCTGGACTGGCAGACCAGGGTGGTGGTCCCCCTCTTCAAGAAAGGGGACCGGAGGGTGTGTTCCAGCACAGGGGGATCACTCCTCAGCCTCCCTGGTAAGGTCTATTCAGGGGTTCTGGAGAGGAGGGTCGTCGGATGGTTGAACCTCGGATTCAAGAGGAGCAATGTGGTTTTTCGTCTGGTTGCCGAACTGTGGACCAGCTCCACCCTCCGTGGGGTCCTGGAGGTGCATGGGAGTTTGCCCAACCAGTCTACACATGCTTTGTGGACTTGGAGAAGGCTTTCGACCGTGTCCTCGGGAGTCTTGTGGGGGTGCTCGAGTATAGGTACCGGACCCCTTGATACGGGCCATTCGGTCCCTGTCGACCGGTGCCAGAGCTTGGTCCGCATTGCTGGCAGTAAGTCGGACTTGTTCCCGGTGAGGTTGGACTCTGCCAGGGCTGCCCTTTGTCACCGGTTCTGTTCATAACCTTTATGGACAGAATATTCAGGGCGCAGCCGGGCGTTGAGGGGTCCGGTTCGGTGGCCTGAGGATTGAGTCACTGCTCTTTGCAGATGATGTGGTCCTGTTGGCTTCATCGGGCCGTGACCTCCAGCTCTCGCTGGAGCGGTTCGCAGCCGAGTGTGAAGCGGCTGGTATGAGAATCAGCACCTCCAAATCCGAGACCATGGTTCTCAGCCGGAAAAGGGTGGAGTGCACTCTCCAGGTCGGGAGGAGAACCTGCCCCAAGTGGAGGAGTTTAAATACCTCGGGTCTTGTTCACGAGTGATGGAAGGATGGAGCGGGAGATCGACAGGCGGATTGGTGCGGCGTCGGCAGTGATGCAGACGCTGCATCGGTCTGTCGTGGTAAAGAGGAGCTGAGCCTAAAGGCAAAGCTCTTGATTTACCTGTCGATCTATGTTCCTACCCTCACCTATGGTCACGAGTTGTGGGTAGTGACCGAAAGAACGAGATCGCGAATACAAGCGGCTGAAATGAGTTTCCTCCGCAGGGTGTCTGGGCTCTCCCTTAGAGATAGGGTGAGGAGCTCGGTCATCCGGGAGGGGCTCAGTAGAACCGCTGCTCCTCCGCGTCGAGAGGGAGCCAGATGAGGTGGCTGGGGCATCTGGTTAGGATGCCTCCTGGACGCCTCCCGGGTGAGTGTTCCGGCACGTCCACCGGGGGAGGCCCAGGGAAGACCCAGGACACGCTGGAGACTATGTCTCTCGGCTGGCCTGGGAACGCCTCGGGATTCCCCGGAAGAGCTGGACGAAGTGGCCGGGAGAGGGAAGTCTGGGTCTCCCTGCTTAGGACGCTGCCCCGCGACCCGACATGGACAAGCGGTAGAAGATGGATGGATGGATGGAAATTGATAGATTTTCATATATATTTATGAAATATCTACCAAGCGGCAGAATCATTGGTGGGATTCAATCAATCATTCAATGACTGAATCTGAACTCAGGCCATTGGCTAGCGATGCTAATACTGTAGCATGGTGAGATCTCAGCCTAATCTTTGAGGTATGAAGAGGCTTTCTTTGAGACAATGCACTTCATGAGCAGGATGCAGGCCCGACCACAGGACATTTACCCAGATCTTCACGCTGAGAGGTAATGGGCACTACTTTGAAAAGGGCTGCACCTCTGGGGTCAGGGGTCAAGGGTCAGGGGTCAGGGCAGAAAACTCCATAAGGCTGCTGAACTGCAGTGACAATGCAGCGCGGAGAGGCACAACATTACAGAGAGGTGTGGTTGGTTGTTCGCGAGGCTGCTGTGGGCATGGACATATTAACAAACAGGCCCCATTCTCCTCTATGGCTTCACTGCAATACCATTTTGTGAAAAATAACCTGAATTAATCAATTAAGCCATTTTGACAAATAAACATACATGACATTTACATTTTAAGCATTTAGCAGACGCTCTTATCTAGAGCGACTTACAAGATGTGCATTAATACATGGTAGGAACAATCATAGTTTGCGCAAAGAGATCAGTGCAGTAATACAGTGATAGACATCGTTGTAGGCAGCTGCATACCATACCTGTAACACTGGGAAGGAAAGGGTTAGTAATTTGAAAATTTTTATTTATTTACTGTAATTGTTTTTTTTTGAGGAGTAAACAAGTATACATATACAAAAAAGTATTAAACAAGTAGGCAGTGGTGATACCAATTGGCTAGATGTACAGAATTCAGTGGTAGTGGAGTCTGAAGAGGTGGGTTTTGAGTCTCTTGTGGAAGATGGCCAGTGACTCCGCGGTCCGATCGTTCCACCACCAGGACAGGGATCAGGACAGAGAAGAGGCGAGACCGTGAGGAGCGGCTGCCGGGCGCCGGGAGGATGTTTGCTTGTCGAGATGACAGTATGCAAAGATTGTAGATATTAAATACATACTTAGAGATATTAAGTATGTATTTTTAAACAAGAAAATATGTCAAAAGAATATCACATTTTGATCATAACATGGCTATGTGCTGGATTTTATGCACCTGTTGGCAATGGGTGTGGCTGAAACACCTGAACTCAATAATTAGAAGGGTGTCCTGCTTCCTGCATTATGAGGATGCCTTGACTGACAAAAAGCCCTTCATAACAAGCATGTCAGATTAAATAATACTGTTAGTCCAACCTTGCCCCTGGTGCCAAATGACCCTGGTTAAAATATAGCTGCAGTCTTTTACACACTCTGGCACAGCTGCGCTGTTCATTCTTATAAACCGTGGGTCGGTAACTGTGGGCCATTCACGTCAGAGAGAATGTGGCGGCATGGAGCTTTTCAGAAGAGGACTCGTCCGGCCCATTAGAGTGTGCGCACACAGTGTAGCTAGCTTTCTGTACCATGCATGACTGGCACCAGACTCATCCAGATAACAACGGCCGTTTGTGGTCTTCTCCACAGTCTGAAATCACCCATATTTGCTTGGTCAACAGTGTGCACCAAATGGTCCGAAAATTCACGTTTATTAAACAAATCAAACGAAGGGGTATGTTAAATGTATCATTTTTAATTTTCTGTAAAAAACAAGGCTCAAAACATGCATTTGTCACACAACACATACATTCTCTATAAAAATAAGTTCATACATTTTTTTCCTGTTGTTTTTTGGGCACAGGTGTAGGAAATTATGCTTTAGTTAGAAATGCATAATGCATGATCCTTGTTTTTTGTAACACTGTTTAAAAAATAATAATAATAATTAAATCATAAAAATAAAATAAAAAAATTAATTAAATAAATACAGTTACACAAGATAACAAATATGAATTTACTGATATCATGTAGGTTTGTATGATTTATATGGCTAAAGAGAATTGACTTCTCACCATATGAATGATGGGGATTTCATGTAGAAGTGCATAAACTAATAATATTTGACCTGAGGAGAAAAAGCTTTTAAGCGCTTCTCTCCGAGACCTGATTGGTGTGGCTGTGATTTATCCTTTTCCCAGCAGAACCAGTGGAATCTGCTCGTATTCATCTCAATAACTTCAGCATGTTCTATGAGGTCATAATAAATAAGTCATAATAGCTAAATGTCTGTGTCTCTGTGCATGCATACATGTGTGAGTTCTGTGCATAGTGCAACACAAAATGGAAAACCTTGTTTATGGCATTGCCATATCGATGGCCTTGGGGTTGCACATCTTCTTGTGTGAACAACACAATGTAAGGAGCTTTGTATTGACTGGTAGTGAAGCCCAGCTGGACAGGTCCAGGAAATTCTCTGCAAAGATCACATAGATGTCTACTTTGAAAATGAAGTGGTAATTATTTTCTTCATAAACACAGTTTAGCAAGTTCATTTAGGTGTGTCAGGGTAGCTCTACGCATTTTATGATCCTGTCCAGGTAGACAGCATGTGACCTGGCCTAACTGAAAATCTCCATCTCCATCTCCATCTTGACACACGGATTGAACATTTAACAGCCGCGGGCTCCCTTCTGTACACTTCAAAGCACTTTGTGAAAAGCGCTATACAAATACATTTGATTTGATTTGATCTATTTCATTCCTTGGCATCATCACTGACAGGTTTTTATCACTCCTTGAATGAAACCAGGGCACTAAGAAATGTGGCTATGGTGTGTGCCCGACTATGTCACACACTACAATTGTTCATTCTATCGTTGAGCACTATGCTGGAAATGATGGGTCAGGTGCACCAGAGAAAAGCGGATGTCCGCATGTCATGACTGGTACACGTGGTAACGATATTCTTTGTCTGAGCGTATTGTGTTTTCCAAATAATAGTTCAACCTCCAACTCTGTATAAACTAAACAGTCTTCCCAAACCCAACATATGTTATGGTGGTGTTGAAACCGAACATGATATGATGTTTGGCGTCACCACAATGTTCACCATGCAAGGCTCATTTTAGTGATGATCTTGAAAAGAGGTCTTGTGCTGGTAAGTGACCCAAAATAAAATGTAAAACGGATCTAAACCAGTCTGGCGCTGGCCCTCCTCCAAATGAATCATGCCTGAGCTAGGAAAAGAGGGATGGGCTCCCTCTCTCTCCTTCAAGCACTTAAAGCTTGACATGTTGATGGCTTACGCTTTCTAGGGATTGATTCTACACATTCTGGCATTCTGACAAGGTGCTACAGTAGTCCACAGGTGAGATTACCAAAGCCTGGAGCTGTGGCCTCTCGGGTGACGAATGGGCGAGTTCTCCGGATGTTGTGAAGGGAAAATCGGCAGGTCCAGGTGATCCCTGCAGCGTGTCCTGAGGAACTCAGCTGGTCATCCAGAATAGAATCTGGACCGGGATGGACACACTATGCAGCCTTCCACAGTGTTAGAAGAAGCAACCGTCAAGGGCTCCTTCGATGGGAAGAAAAGCAGCTCAATCTTTCCCAGGTTCAGCTTCAGCATTTTGCTTAAAAAGTTCTGTAAGAAAGCAGCATTTCTGAATGTGACCATCATCAAAAAGGGTTTTAAATTATGCCTGCAGAGTGCAGGCAGAAGAGAGGAGATACTCATTGATGTACATAAATAAATAAATAAGTAAATAAAACAAAATGAAGGGATATCCTTCAGAGAGTAACTAAAAGCGTTTGATGGAAATAGGGAGAGACATCAGCTCTGTCTCCTGTTTTAATTTCTTCATCTCAAGATGAGTTAACATCTTAACAATAGGACACATACTAACTCCAGCAGTGGGGGATGTGCTAACGATGTATTAAGCTGCACACAGGTGCTCTGAGCACACATCAGCATTTCATCCATTGAAAATATTGCTCACAGGAGCATGGACCAGCAAGACTTGTGCCAACACTGTTTCCTCTCTGTGTTTACTTTATAACTGTGTGCTATCTGTGCTTACTTTTAACACTGTGCTATCTGTGTTTACTTTATAACTGTGTGCTATCTGTGTTTACTTTATAACTGTGTGCTATCTGTGTTTACTTTATAACTGTGTGCTATCTGTGTTTACTTTATAACTGTGTGCTATCTGTGTTTACTTTTTAACTGTGTGCTATCTGTGTTTACTTTATAACTGTGTGCTATCTGTGTTTACTTTATAACTGTGTGCTATCTGTGATTACTTTATAACTGTGTGCTATCTGTGTTTACTTTATAACTGTGTGCTATCTGTGTTTACGTTATAAACTGTGTGCTATCTGTGTTTACTTTATAACTGTGTGCTATCTGTGTTTACTTTATAACTGTGTGCTATCTGTGATTACTTTATAACTGTGTGCTATCTGTGATTACTTTATAACTGTGTGCTATCTGTGTTTACTTTATAACTGTGTGCTATCTGTGTTTACTTTATAACTGTGTGCTATCCGTGTTTACTTTATAACTGTGTGCTATCTGTGTTTACTTTATAACTGTGTGCTATCTGTGTTTACTTTATAACTGTGTGCTATCTGTGTTTACTTTATAACTGTGTGCTATCCGTGTTTACTTTATAACTGTGTGTGCTATCTGTGTTTACTTTATAACTGTGTGCTATCTGTGTTTACTTTATAACTGTGTGCTATCTGTGTTTACTTTATAACTGTGTGCTATCTGTGTTTACTTTATAACTGTGTGCTATCTGTGTTTACATTATAACTGTGTGCTATCTGTGTTTACTTTATAACTGTGTGCTATCTGTGTTTACTTTATAACTGTGTGCTATCTGTGTTTACTTTATAACACTGTGCTATCTGTGTTTACTTTATAACTGTGTGCTATCTGTGTTTACGTTATAACTGTGTGCTATCCATGTTTACTTTATAACTGTGTGCTATCCATGTTTACTTTATAACTGTGTGCTATCTGTGTTTACTTTATAACTGTGTGCTATCTGTGTTTACTTTATAACTGTGTGCTATCTGTGTTTACTTTATAACTGTGTTCTATCTGTGTTTACTTTTTAACACTGTGCTATCTGTGTTTACTTTATAACTATGTGCTATCTGTGTTTACTTTATAACTGTGTGCTATCCGTGTTTACTTTATAACACTGTGCTATCTGTGTTTACATTATAACTGTGTGCTATCTGTGATTACTTTATAACTGTGTGCTATCCGTGTTTACTTTATAACAGATGACTAAATAAGGACATTCGAAACCATGAACAATATTAAGTTGGCGAAGGGGCTGATGGGTAATTTGAGGTTGCATTTTTTCTTCTTCAAGTTTGAGCACATGCTGTCTGCCTGTGCAGTGTCCTCCTCTGACACGTGCTAGAGGACGCAGGCTTGTCTACACTCTCCCGAACAAAGAGGATATTGTAAGCATGCAAAGGACTTACAATATATTAAGCGGTCGCACATTGTTTAGGTAACGGTTGCACAGCATTTATTTATATTTACATGCGAAATACCAACAGCAAGGGTCTCCTCGTTATGCTGTTCCAGCACCAATGTGGATTTGTTTTGGAAAATGATTCAAACTAATTCTCAATTTCATACAAAGCTGTTTGCTAGTTTTTATTACAAAAGACAAGTAAAAATCATAAGCATTTCATGAGACATATTTTTGTGCTCCTCTACAGTCTCTTCACAGTATTCTCACCAAATTACAACATCTTACTTTTTAATCTATAAATTTAGTTCAGATTTTTTCCCGTTTTTTCTCCCAATTTGGTTGCCAATTAAACCCTCTATTTACTTCAATTCCCCACCCTCACGAGTCCGTCGCCAATCCTCCGGGAGCGAGACACACATTCCTGGCGATTGTTCCCGCCTCTTCCGAGATGGAATTCTTCCACGGACGCCTTAACCTTCTCCTCGACGGACTCGTGCGGCTCTCCCTCCCCCTCCACCGGGAGGCGGACAGCCAAATTCCGCCTCCGATCGGGCTGAACGACCAGGGCTGGTCTGGTAGAGACACGGAGTTTCGATCAAGCGTCCCTGACGGGCAGCGCACACCACTCCGAGCGTGGTGCGTTAGACTACGCCATCCGCCAGCCCCAGAACATGTCTTACTTTTAAACAAACCAGTGCACTTATGAAAAGAAAAGAGTGGTGAAAAGAGAGCTTGTGTGTTAGCAAGGTGCACTTCAGTGCAACCATGCTGGAAACTGAAAGCCATTGCAACACACAAGGTCATTGTTAAGAGACATTATTTAGAGATGGCAGTGACCTGCAGCTCATTAAAGCGTGCTATGGGCCGCGTTACTTCCTCCCAAGATTTACACACCTACGCAGAGCACTAGTGGTTCACTAGCAGTTAATAACTATCTAAGTTAGGTTAGTCATTGGCCAGCTTAGGTTAAGTCTTGTAAAGGAAAGAACGTTGTACTCTTTATTTAGCTATAATAGCTTTCTGTGTTTTTAGTTATTTATATAGAAACTGTGGGAAACATTGCTCGCTAGACTAATTAATTTACTGATAGCGGTGAAAGATCGGACAGTAAATTCCAACGCTTTTAACTACCAATAACTAGCTAAGCTCTAGCTTGCTACCTAGCCACTTGGTTAGCTGGCTACCGTGTCCATTTCCACTGACACAATAAGATTAATGGAGCTAGCTAGTCTCAGGTCATTTGACAGCTGAAGTTGTGTGCTAATAGTGTCTGTTTGTTCATTCGCTAACATTAGCTAACTAGCAGTATCAAAATATTGTTAGTTAGCCAGGTGGTTTTATTTTTTTCCAGTACATTTTTGGCCGTGCACCGTGAAGGTCATTTGTTAGTTGTGCTCGCGTTTATAACTTCTCTTAGCTAGGTGGTGTCATGTGTGGTTGTGTTTGGTAGACTAGACACAATCATGATTTTCTAAATCGCTTTAGAAATGTTTTTACCAACAAAAGTGCATGCTTTGTGCAATAACGGACATCTCTAGACTGATAATTGACGTGATTATAGCTATGATCATGTTCAAATCAACCTAAATAAAGAACTGTTTGCTAGGTCCCACTTTTTCAAGACACAGTGATTGGTTTGTTGTAAATCAGCTGATTTTCACCTTTATTGTGGAAATCAATGGAGCTACAGGAAATAACAATGGGCAATCTCCTTCACAGAAAACAGATTTATAGAACTTTTCTTTACCTCAAAAAAATGTGTGTATGTGCTGGCTGATAGTGTAGCGGTCTAACGCACCACACTTTGGCTGGTCCAGTGTGGTGTGCCCTGCCTGTCAGGGACACGGTTCGAAACTCACGTCTCTACCAGACCGGCCCTGGTTGTCAGCCCGATCGGAGGCGGCGTTTAGCTGTCCGCCTCCCGGGAGGGGGAGGGTGAGCGGCACGAGTCCATCAAGGAGCAGGAAAAAGGCGTCCATGGTAGAATTCCGTCTCGGAAGAGGCGGATCAATCAGCACGGAAAGAGTGTCTCGACCCGGAGGACGGGCGGCGTACTCGTGGGGGAGGGTGAATTGAGATAAATAGAGGGTATAATTGGCAACCAAATTGGGAGAAAAACAGGGAAAAATTGGAAATAACTAAAAAATACAATAATAATGTGTGTATGTCTGTGCATATGTATTCATTGGCAGTATGAGGTTCAGGACTGGAGACAGGAGGGAAGCTCATTCAAATACTGGTGAAGGCACTGCATTTTTACCTTTGAACAAGACACAATTTTATTACTTCAGTAATGATGTCTTTCTGTATACATTTTTTCAATCCCACCATTTTCCAGGAGTTCATCTTGATCGCCTTTTAAGGGGTCAGGGAATAATTTTCCAGTTTCCGACATTGGCTCTAATGGTTTTCTGTTTTTTTGATTCCCTCTGGAAAATGTCAATTGTGAAGCACTGTGTGACAACCTGTTTGTAAATGGCGCTATACAAAAATAAAGATTGATTGATTGATTGAATGACCAATGCTTACACCTTACTGACAAAGCCTTTCCATAAGAGAATTCACAGGAAATTAGCTGCTCAGCTACATCTAACACATCTAAAATTACACTAACATGCATATGTCATCCCTGTCAACTAAATGCGGTAAGAGTAATATTTGGACATAATAGTCTACGAGTAGAACGTGTGCTGTACAGTACAATAGCATTTATGTTTTTGGCCCCAACAAGACACATTTCAGAAGTGCACTATCAGGTTCATGTTAGATGAATAAGGTGGCTTTTAAGGTGCATATAAATGGAGTGAATATGAAATTAATATAATTTCTGACATTTGATATGCTTAAAGATTTGAGTAGTTGCACAAAAAATGACAGATATTATATTCACTCCATATATATACATATACACACACACAATGGGTAAAATAAGTTTTCACATTTTATTTTCTTACTTCATGGAATCAAAATTGATTTATTTGGGATTTCTTGCCACTGATCAACACAAAATACTCCACAATAAATAAATAAAACAACAAAACTTTTTCTTAATTAAGTACAAATAAAAAACAGACAATAATTGATGACATAAGTATTCACCCCCCTTGAATGAATACTTGGTAGAAGCTCCTTTAGCTGCAACTACAGCTGTGAGTCTGTTTGAGTCTCTACCAGCTTTGCACAGCTGGGCACTGCAATGTTCATCCATTCTTCTTTATGAAATTGCTCGAGCTCCATCAGGTTGTATGGGGACTGGTGGCGAATAGCAATTTTCAAATCTTTCCACAGATTCTCAATGGGATTGAGGTCTGGGCTTTGACTGGGCCACTCCAGTACATAGATTTTTTTGTTTTAAACCAGCCCGATGTGGTTTTGCTGTATGCTTTGGGTCATTGTCCTGCTGGAATATAAATCTTCCAAGTCTCAGGTCTCTTGCAGACTGCAGCAGGCTTTCCTTAATTTGAAACGCCTTAATTATACAGTACCAGTCAAAAGTTTGAGTACACCTGCTGGAAACTAGGTTTATCTCATAATTGACAATGCTTTACACCGTATACGTTTCTGTAAATATTTAAAAATTTCAAAAAACACAAAAAGGAACATCAAAGCAATGTTCAAGAAAATTGAATTGAAATTTTTATCTTGGATTCCTCAAAATAGTCACCATTTGGCGTCGGAATAGCCTCACAAACACGGCCCATTCGGTTAATAGGTTTTAGCAGGAAATCACCCGACATGTTTTCCCAGCTCTCCTGCACCAATTCCCAGAGAAACTTGTGGGTTGCTTTGCTTTGACTCTTCTGTCCAGTTTGTCCCATACAATTTCTATGGGATTGAGGTCTGGACACTGGGCAGGCCAGGTCATCAGTTTGAGTTGTCCTTCACGTTCCTCCTTCACCAGGTAGTTCTTGCACAACTTCAAGGTATGTTTCGGGTCGTTATCTTGCTGAAAAATGAAGGAGTGCCCGATTAGCTGTAGTCCAGATGGAAGGTGTTCTCAAACTTTTGACTGGTACTGTACATATAGGTGGACTCCAATCAAATAATTATGTGACCTCTGAAGACAATTGATTGCACGAGAGTTTATTTAGGTGTGTCTTAGCAATGAATACTTATGCAATACATTTTTTATTTGTAATTAAGAAAAAGCTTTTTTTTTTTACAGTATACAGTATTATGTTTTGATCAGTGGTAAGAAATATCAATTAAATCAATTTTTATTCCATGAAGTAAGAAAATAAAATTGCCAAAGGGGTGAATACTTTTTAATACCCACTGTACTCGTATGTAGGGAGTAGACAAAATAATGGACACAAACAATATATGAATATTAACTAATAATCTGTAAACTGGAATTTTAGCAGAACAGCCAAGGTGGTGACTGTTCTGTCCCACACACACACACACACACACACACACACACACACACACACACACACACACACACACACACACACACACACACACACACACACACACACACACACACACACACACACACACACACACACACACACACACACATACACACACACACACACACACACAGAGTAGTGCCTGATAATAGTTCACTGGAGATTAAACATTTTAGAGTGCCATTGTGAAACTACAGGCTTGTGTAATTTAAGTATAATTTTCAACCACTGACTGTGTTTCAGCTGATGAAATGATGCCCTAAGAGAGAGCCACCCTACAGTGAAAACGGTCACTCTGAATGTCACTAAGTGAAGAGATCGGCGTTTTAATACCCACTGTACTGTATGTGTAGGGAGTAGACATTGTGTTGACTTTTCAGTGGAACTTATTCTGCTTCTGTCATTATTTGAAGCTGCAGTCAGGAAATCATCAAAGATGTACATTTGTTCCCTAGCAGTGCCAGCTGATTGCCCTTCATGTGCAATTCATTTAATTAATATTTCTCCTTAAGTATAAATGCGGAAATATTTTAGTGCAGATTGACAAAACAGACAGCCCATGTTTATCATTTTTTTATGTTGGCACAGATGATTAGAATCAACAGATGGAACTCCTCAAATATGAATTAAAAATATGTAATTTTCTGGAATTATAGCTGTAATTAAAAATAAATAGTTCATAGTGATGTTATATTGTTCAGAGGGTAAGATACATCTCACTTATAGCAGTGATATATCACATTTATCAGTATTTTGTTAACAGTTTCCACATTATGGCGTGTTGGTGTTGGTGACAATCTGTTGGATTTTTTTGAACACATTTTTAACTTTTCTCTCAATTTGAAATGTTCTGTTGGATTTTTTGCAATGTCCTGCATTCATGTGGCAGAAAATGCATAACATCTAATTTACCACCAGTTAAATACTATAATAATAAAATGGTTAAATTCCTATTGTTGGAGTTATTATAATTGCTTGATAAAAACAAGGTATTGGTAGAAAACAGCTGCTTCAGAACCCAGGAATGAATGAATTAATTAAAATTCAATGTAAAAAATACATTTGAATTCATGTACTCATTCCACCAGTCAATTTTCTTTAGACATTTTTGGTGATGTTCTGCTAATTAATGATTTATTCAATTACATTCAATATTCAAAGCCAACACTTACGTTAATGATGGATTCTTTAAAAGTGTGCGGTACTGTGGGATAGGTCCAGCTCTCCCCTTTCCAATGAGCTAACTCCACCCCAACAGGGCTGTTTGAGTCTTCCCCCTCACCTATGCATTTGACATTTTTGAGAGTTTTAAAGTATGTTTTTATTATAGAACAGTCCCTAACAGGAAGTACATAAATTCTGGTACAGAATTGACCATCTCAAATCCGGTCCTATTGATTCATTTGAACTGATGTCACACTTTATTGATGATAACTGCTTTTTCAGGTACTCCTTTGCAGCTCTGTTACTTAATTGAACAAAAAATACCTGTGTGTGTGTGTGTGTGTTTGTGTTTGTGTGTGTGTGTGTGCGTGTGTGTGTGTCTGTGTGTGTGTGTTTGTGTGTGTGTGTGTGTGTGTGTTTGTGTGTATGTGTGTTTGTGTGTTTGTGTGTGTGTGTGAGTGTGTATATGTGTGTTTGTGTGTGTGTGTGTTTCTGTGTGTGTGTGTGTGTGTCAGCAGAATAATTACAATCTTGTCTGATCTGGTTGGGGATCAAAGGAAATTCTGCACAATAAAAAGGTTTGTTGAATTCTATAAAATATATTTTGGCCAGGAAGCAATGTTCCTCCAAACACCTAAATTCTTTATTTTCATTTTCATACCCCTATCTGTTTTCCCCCTTCATGTGAAAATTTTGACCGGGGGGGGGGGCACCCAAAAACGCCGTACGTTGCCCCCCTGAGACCCCGTCGCTTGGCTGGATGGATGGCTTTTCATGACCCTCTCCGTGCATCCTCCCCTTTTTAATTTATTTTCTTTAATTTCCTGCTTCGTTCCTGCTACAGGCATTCCCTACAGGACAACCTGCAGGCCAGCGGTGATCTCATATGCTGCCCTTCTTTATGAGTTTTGTGTTCTTCGGCAGTGTTTTGAATCGGCCCAGTTTTTCTCCACCTCCTCCTGCTTCCTGCAACCCAAGCTGCGTCTAATCTAGCATTCATTACTCGTCTGAGATCCTCTGATAATTGTTTCATAAAAGTTTGTTGTCCGTTTATGAATTAAAGCGAGGGTCCTCACACTTGCTCCTTGGGCCTGCGCATGACCAAGTAAGATTATTGAATACATGTCTTCGTAATAAGTACTTCTATAATTTTTATCCTTAAACTGACTTCGACAGAATCCAGGTTAAGCCTGATGCCATTTATTTTGTCTTTGCTTTACACAAACGGGTTCTTTCAGTGATCAGGATTTGAGCATTCAGTTGCCCTCTGTATACATAAGAGCCTAATTAACTTGTTATTAGTTTTATTTATGGTTGAAATGAAAACCGGCATACACAGGGAGGGCCCAGGATGGAGTTTATGCTCTTTCACAAATGCTGGTTCTCTGACCACAGTCATTTTTTCAGCAAGGATATGTGTGCTGCCTTCATTTGTTGCTCATGACCAAAAATGTCATATCAAATAAATTATTGGGCTAATTAAATAATTAATTGGCCACCAAATTGGGAGAAACATGGGGAAACAATGTTAAAATGTTAAAATTAAAAGAAGTTCGGATGAAATCCTGAAATGGACCAGCCTTCGTTGTGTACCCCTGAATATGTTCATAATGCCTCAATTAACATGTTATAACACCTTTATAATAAGGTCAATATTAAAAAATATACATATGTATAATTATTATTTTTTAATGAGTTTGTGCATCTTTAAGAACACTCCACAAATAATGTCAGTAACATAAATACAGTTATTCATCCAAGGTGTGGGGTAAGATATGTGAAATGGAATTGTTTTGATTTAGTACACAATTGGATTGGTGGCCGTATGTATAAAGTGTTTCCTCTGCCTACTCCTACGAATAAGAGCCGTGCATAAATATTATTTAGCCTTAAAAGTACGTTTAACTTGCCACGTATTTAAGAGTCCTCACAAGGTCTTAGTAGTGTTTTTTAAATGTCGTCAAACTTTTTTTAGTAGTTTTTAATATGTACAAGTCAAGTTAAACAGCATCTTAAAATCAACATTATAAATGTGCATGTATAAGGAGAGAGTACAATCCATCTTAGTTCCATCTTAGTTCAAACATTGCTTGGCAGCAAGACTGAAATGAGAGTTGTTTTATGGGTTTCAAATATACACATTGATAAGGCAAAACAGAGCACAATTATTTAAACGTTTGCTCTGCTCAGAATACGGTTCTTATTCTGGACTCCCCTCATTCCCTTTAAAACATTTGGAATTTGTCACATGTTAATGCCTGGCTTTTATATGGGTCTGTTTATCCATTAACAAGTGCTTATTCCCAGCAAGCTATCCGCCCTAACGTACATTGCTGAACATTTGCATTTTAATGACATACTTCTTCCGACTACTCAGTGTCACACAGACACTATTAGGGACATTTGAACACGATGATCACTTATTATCCAAAGTGGCAAAACATAAATATTGCTCTTAACATGGAGCAGTGCTGCTTTGAGTGCACAACAAATTAAGCTGTTAATCAAATATGCAATTTTGAACCGGCAGACGATTTGCTATATTTTGTCACTTCTCTTTATTGAAGGAAATTGATCATACAGGCATGGTTACATGTGCAGCAAATTCAGTTGAGAGGAATAGTACTTTCAGTTGTGCAGAGCTTCAGAAAATGCGAAATCTTTTCTGAAACCAAATTCAGTCAACAAGATAAGGCGGACGTACCGAACCCTTCATCTCAAGGCCTGCTAACATTACTACAATGTGGTGGAGGGCCCTTACCACAATTCAATGGTTAAAATTGGGAGGAGAAATAATTATTTGAGCATTTTTACAAGGACAACTACAGGCTGCAATACAAAGGCTATTTAACATCCCAGTATATGAAGCACGTCTAAAACACAATATTATAATATGAACCTATAACAGTATTTAATACAATAAATATGCAATGTGATAACTGTGCAATGTAATGAATACAATAATAACAATGATATGTAAACCAGACAAGGCCTATTTTATTTATAATTGTTATTTATGAAATCTGGAAATATAAAATAAAAATGGAAAATATTATTTTGCTATGGACCCCCCTGGGGCTCCTTCACTCCTCAGACCCCAGTTTGAGAAGCTGAGGTTTTCTGTAACTAAGCAGTACATCTTTCTGTAACTAAGCAGCACGTCGTCTTTCTGTAACTAAGCAGTACATCTTTCTGTAACTAAGCAGCACGTCTTTCGGGTAACTACAGTATCGTCTTTTCTGTAACTACAGTACGCATTTCTGTAACTAACAGTATGTCTTTCCTGTAACTACGTAGGCACGTCTTTCTATAACTAAGCAGTATGTCTTTCTGTAACTAAGCAGCACGTCTTTTTCTGTAACTAAGCAGTATGTCTTTCTGTAACTAAGCAGCACGCCTTCGTAACTATGCAGTACGTCTTTCTGTAACTAAGCAGTACCTCTTCGGTAACTAGCAGTACGACTTTCTGTAACTAAGCAGTACGTCTTTCTGTAACTAAGCAGTACGTATTTCTGTAACTAAGCAGTATGTCTTTCTGTAACTACGCAGTACGTCTTTCTGTAACTAAGCAGTATGTCTTTCTGTAACTAAGCAGTACGTCTTTCGGTAACTCAGCACGTCTTTTTCTGTAACTAAGCAGCACGTCTTTTCTGTAACTAAGCAGTACGTCTTTCTGTAACTAAACAGCACGTATTTCTGTAACTAACAGTATGTCTTTTCTGTAACTACGCAGCACGTCTTTCTGTAACTAAGCAGTGTCTTTCTGTAACTAAGCAGCACGCTTCTGTAACTACAGCAGTATGTCTTTCTGTAACTACAGTACGTCTTTCTCTGTAACTAAGCAGTACGTCTTTCTGTAACCAAGCAGTACGTATTTCTGTAACTAGTTTTTCTGCAGTATGTCTTTCTGTAA
>JAINUG010001692.1:0-18478 GCA_029706075.1 Aldrovandia affinis
GAATGATGTGTGAATGTGTATGTGTGCCGACCAACCATCATTATGTGCGAATGGGTTGCGAGTGTTCCCCGTGTGATTCCGTGCTTGTGATTGTAGCTACTCCCCATGTGCTACACGCTTTATTATAATAAAGAAGTAGGCCTACTACCAAAATGGAAAAGCAGTCTCATAACTCTTGATTCCGTGGCGTCCGCCGCTACAATATTGATTCATATGCAAAATGCAGAGATGGAAGTGGGCTGGCAGAAAAAAAGCTGACAATTTCAATGACGTGTTGGCGGTGTTTACAGTGGGTTTTACAGACAAACATGTATAAATTAATGAATCCAAGAAGCAAACCCTGTAAGTATAAAAATGAGGTTTTTATCAAAATAAAGTCTTCCTTTATTATTTGAGCGTACTTAATTAGGCCAATTTTGTGTGCCATTACTCTGCTTATTTAATTACGCTGGCATGCCCCGTGTTGCGTAGCGGCGATGCGGGGAACACCGCTTAAAAGTGCCGGCGGGAAGCATGACACTGCATCTGTCAGCTGATAATGAAACAGTGGCAGGTAGTGTGGCTTAAAGATGTGGTAATACTGCTCGGTAAGGATACGTTGTACTAAGGTGTAGGCTACTAGACATTATTAAATACGGTAGGACAACATAGTAAACATGTTAAATCACTGTGTTTGTCTCTATGCAACCATCATTCAAGCCAAACTTTAAATTCATCGTTGAACAACTTGCAAGTGTTGGCAAAGACAACACAATAACCTTTCTATTTGGATTTAGCCATGCCAAGCCATGTGAAATAATATGTGTTTAGCAGTCTCTATTGTTTACCATGCTGTTGGTAGGCTACACGTGGTACTTTGTTTACTTGGCGCACAAACCGTCCGTTCAGGTCGGGTTTTGGAGCGGATCCAACGATAAGCTAGCGAGATAAGCGCAAGGCATAATGTTTCATGATGACTGACTGCTAGTAAACCATGCTAGTGCTAGCCAGCTAAAATGTTATCAACAGAATTGAATCGTGTATCGTTTAAGTGAGTTTGACAAAGGCTAAATATTCATCGTGGCTATAGCTGGGTAACCACGCGCCTTCGATTCTTTATTCTATTTGTTATCCCACCTCTTGGTTTCTCACGCGGTCGTCCACTGCGATGGCTGGGCGAGCTGTAGAGACAGCGGCCCTGCTTGTTGAGCTAAACATTAGCACCAGTGACCGGAGAAACAGCCGTGGATAAATGTGAATTTTAATTTTGTCGTTGTGTTTTTTGCTACGGATGTTATCTTCCAAAGCCTTAAATCCTCTGGAGCCATAACTGACAATATCCGAACAATACGTGCAGAATATCACTTTTAGTTTTTCTCAATCACATTTGATTGGCCGAAAAGAAGCGAAGTGCTGTGTGGTGTTACTTCACGGCATGTGGAATAAGCAGGGCAAGCTGTGACACATGCACGATGGTGCAACACTCTGGCAATACCACTAATCTATTTAAACATGTAAAACTTAAACACCCCGATCAATACGAAGAAAGCCAGTCAAAAAAGAGGGAGGAATATTCCCAAAGAAGCACACCAAGAACTCAGACGTCCACTGAGAGTCCACTGATGGCGTAATTTTTAAGAGGCAGAGCAGGTATATAGTCAAACAGATAACGTTTGCCAGTCTTCAAGAGGTTGGTAGTTTATTTTAGTCAAATTCGTTCATGCAGCATGCCTGTATTGAATTTAGTACCTCTCCTTGTTAGCTAGGTAGCTTAACCGATCTAATACATGCTAACCTAATGTTGCTAGCTATCTAGGAGCTACCACCAGTTTTAAAGGGTGATTAATGCCAAACTATTCAGAAATATCAATATGATTTTACCCAGATTTTTAAATATTCTCTTTACATTACTTTAATGTATCACTTTACATTACAGTGCTCTGTTCCTGTGTAACAAGTATTGTATTCATTGCTGCACACTGTCGTTACTGCATTAATACCTACGAATAAGGTTAGGGAGGTTAATGTTAATAAAAATTGTAATGTAGTAAGTACAGTGTAACAATACGTTATTAAGATGTTTAGGGGGCGGCGGATAGCGTAGCGGTCTAACGCACCACACTTTGGCTGGTCCGGACGTATATAGCTGTAACGGACTGACAGCCAATAGGATTGAGGTATGTTTTTATGTGATTCGCTGCCGAGACCGACGCCTTCATAAATCATACCGCCAAAGTTTGCGATATAAGTCTATAGAAGGCGTGGGCAGTCTTACCCTGTGTGGGCCGGTGTGGGTGCAGGCTTTTGTTCCAACTGAACAGTGACACACCTGATTCCACTAATCAAAGCCCTGATTGAAGACTTTGATTAGCTGATTAGTCAAATCAGGTGAGCTACTGCTGGGCTGGAACAAAAACCTGCACCCACACCGGCCCACACAGGGTAAGACTGCCCACCCCTGCACCCACACCGGCCCACACAGGGTAAGACTGCCCACCCCTGCTATAGTAACGCTCGACACTGGGCATGTTTTGTCTTACATTTGTTTCTCCAACATACTTGCAGACTAGCTTTGTCTCCCAGAACTCATTAACCAAAATCACATCCCAGACTCAGTCCCAGCCCAAGCAAGCACCAATCTCGGATGTGTTTGAAAATGCAATGCCTTTCTTTACTAAAAAAGCTCTCAAAGGCACAATGGTGAAAGAAACAGTAGGATAGCTGTGTTCATTCAGTAATGTGATTAAGAAGGTCAACAGAAACAGCTGAATATTCTTTTTCAACATTTCAGTAGGCTAAACATTTCGATGGGTCGGCTAAATGGTATTGTTTGGATTCCCTTAATTCATTTATAATGCCTATGCTATGATTTCTGGAACACATGTATCAATGATCAATTTTCCACCCATGTGTTTTGTTACATCACGTGCTATATCGCAATCGCAATATGTAGCAAGATTATTGCAATATGAGATTTTGCCCATATCATGCAGCCCTAGGTACGAGCTAAACATTTTTTAAATGCAAGTGTCGATTTATGAAGGCGCAAGATTGTTCAAACACTTTGTCATTTGACACTGTACAGTTAAAATCCTTTTGTTTCAAAGGCCTGGGTTTAACTCACGCATCAGAATGCATCAAAGTGATTCCTATGTCTTTCTATTCATGTGAGGAATTAAAATGTTGTACTATGAAAATGACAATACTGTACTTTGTCCTTTTCAACATGGCGGTTGTGTCTGAGCCGGTCTGAGACTTAGTGAGACGATTCTGTGATGACTGCGCTTGACCAATCAATGGTCTGCAGTATTGCTAGCTCCACCCTTAGGCCCCTGTTCGGCATAGTAGTACCTAAACAGAGCAGTAGCTAAATTCAGCATGGGTACTTAGGTTCGGTACGGGTTGCTTGGCGGTGGAAAAAGTGACAAAACGTGGGAGCACAGATTGGTAACCGTGTCATGCCATACCGTACTGTCCGGTGGAAAAACGCCATAGGTTAATGGGAAGCAAACACAGAAGAGTCATGTGAAATGAGCATTTGAGGAGGGTCTAACATCTAGCGATCAATCATATCAATTTCCCATCACCAGAAGCTAAATTGCGGTGTGAACACAACAATGTAAGCTACAGGTTCTGAGAATGCCGATGAAATTAAATCAAAGTAAATCAATGACCATCAGGGAAAGATGGGGCCTCTGTTTTCTCTGCAGGTGGGGCCAAGGCGAGCAGCTGAGGAGGTATCGGCAGCAGGACATTCACCAGAGCTGAGGGAGCTAGTGAAACAAAAACATGACACTTCACACAACTGTAAATCACTTTCACAATGAATAAAGGAGGGACGCATGCACATGTATATTAACCTTGCAATGGAGAGGCAGTCACATCTGAGTGATCGGGCTCAGCTGGGCTGGAGAGTGTGGCAGTGGCTGCTGGTTTACTCCTCACTGGTAAGGAAAACAAAGTGTTAATCTCCCCCTCAATTAGAGTCTGGCTTATCAACCATGTTTTAAAAAAAAGGCTAATAGCCACTTTCTGTCTTTACCAGTTACTGTCTGTCAGGCTAATTAGAATTGTACATAAATAATAATAATACTCGGTTTAATAATCAGTGTGTCACATCTGATGTACATAGATGGATATAGATATATGACAAAGATATACTTACATTTAAATGTGAATGGATATTCAGTAGTGCAATCACTTTTTGAAAATAGGTAAAGCACAGTGACAATACCTAAATGTGGAAACATACTGACTGTAAAATGAAAGGTGTGGCATGTACTCCTATGTGCCCCAAATACCTCCTTCGCCCACAAGATCATGCCAAGCCCTTGAACCACAGCTTCAACAAACATGCAAAAAGGGAACTGATATGTACACTTACACTCATCGCTGACATGTTAAATCCCTTGGATAGTGGTTAGTAAAACAAGAACACGAGCATCAGAACTGGCCAGAACACGGCTAAAACAATAAACAAGGATATTGAAACTCAATTATGGCAGATAATACTGTGGGTCACAGAATTATCCTCCAAAACTGATGTTGGGGCTCCAACAGCTGCTGCTGGTGAACCTGAAAGCACAGTGGACATTGTATCAGTACAGTTTAATAGATTGCTGATGTGGACTTTATAATCATGAGTTCCAACATGTGGCCTTTTGCTTCACTCACTCAGCTGGGTCTGGAATTAGGATGGGGCCAGACTGCATCATCCTCTCCAGATCCTCATCCTACTCCATTACTGTGAAATTAAACAAATATAATATTTGTCTTAAAGCTCTGTTGAATGTATTAATAAATCTTGTTTTTCAAATACATTTTAAATAATTGAATATTTATGTTTAGCCATTATAATTATAGCACTGATGTTATTGTCCAATTTCTCATAATTTGGCCATTGTCAAATAGACAAAGCAAGTAAACTTGTTGAAAATACTGTACAACTGTAAAGGTCAGTTGGGACAATAAAACTACTAGTAGCTTGTATGACAGCCTAAAAACAAAAAAACTCGAAGCATGTTATTCATAAAAACTAGTATTTTAGACTAATTACCTCAGCAAACGGAGAGGCGACTAAACGGCAGGTTGCCAGTATGCCTACAGTAAGGTACTTTACAGGTACAGTAGACGGCTAGGTCGCTAACAAAATAGCAAGAACATTTTAAGAAACCAGATACTAGGTACTTTGATCTACATTGCCAACACACATAACTTGACACAATTACTATTTTATCGGCAATAATTAATTTGCTTACCGTCAAATAAAGGTAAGGTAAGTAAATCTTTAAGGTAAGTTAATCTTACCTTAAAGATTCTGTTCACACAATGTTTGTTCACAATGCCTGCGCGCAATTTATTGAAAGAACACAAAATGTATGTATCTATTTTTCTCGCTGCATGGTTGATTGCTCGTTGATCACTTGATCTACTGTTTTCATATTTGATAAATTATCTAATATGTCACAGTGCCCTCCATAATTAATGGCACCCTTGGTAAAGATAAGCAAAAAAGGTATTTGTTGTTCATCAGCTTGATCTTACACTAAAAATATGAGAGAAATCTAACCTTTAATTGAAGTAAAATTATTAACATTTTAAAATCCATATCATTTTTTTTTTCAAAAACACGTGTGTCACAATTATTGGCACCCTTAAAACAAAAATCTATGAACTTATGAACAAAATGTAAATGAATTTTTAAAAGTCTTTAGGAACTCTTCAGTGGCCATCCATGACTCCCTGTTTCACTGGGGTATAAATATGAGGTGACACACAGGACCAAACTACCGTAGTCATCCATCAACATGTGGAGAATAGAGCAATTAAATGAAACAAAAGGTTGTTGACCTTCATAAATCAGGCAATGGCTATAAAACAAAATAGCTACACACTTATACCTATTATACCTAAATATCTCCATTATTAGGGCAATAGTTAAGACAACTGGAGCTGTGATGAACCTGCCTGGAAGAGGATGCCAGTGTGTTTTGCCCCTACGCACAGTGAGGAGGGTGGGGGTTCTCGGCCAGAGCCAGACTGGTGCAGCCAGGTTTCAATCCGTGGCCGCAGTGGGCAACTTGCATTTGGGGTGAATGCTTTGACTGTTTCGCTACCTGAACCCCCCAGAATCTGAGATTGAAACCATTGTTGTGTTTGGACTCTGATCGTCCTTGTGATGTTTTCTTCTCCTGTGGTTAATCTCGATTGATTATGGGGTTTTCTTGATGAGTGGTCTCTGATGTTTTTTCTTCTTATTTTGCTCTGTCATGCCACATCAGTCCCCCCCTTGGGACCTTGCCACACCTTGGATCGCTGGCACCTTGATATTTCTGAATTCCTAAATATATACAAAAACATAATAGTTATTCATCCCACCCCCCACCCCCTTGGTCATGTGCAATCGGTCCCTGGCAGTTAATGTGTCATGTTGTTAATAATCCCCCTTTTGGTATCAAAACAATAAAATAAAAATCTTCACCATACTTGCTGCAAAGCTTTCTGGCACAAACAATAAATTAAAATAACAAACTAAATGAACATAAGCCCTGGGGTGAGTGTCAGTCTTTGTGGGGCCGTAATTGGGAGGGGTGGGTATGAATGCCTATACTGGGGCAGTTCAGGAGCACAAGCCCTGTGGGATATTTTGTTTTCTGTTGGTATTGACGTTCAGCTTCGGCTAAGATATCCCCCCACCCTTATCCCCACTCAATTTCACCATCTTCCTCTTCACTCTCGGTGTCTTCAGCTGCTATGTGTAACCCAGACAAATAGAGCCTGTTAATAATGCAATCACAGTGTTATAAAATCTGTTAAATAAATAGAATGATCCTTAAATAAATAGAATAAGTACTAAATGTTAGACATTGAAGAAAAAACAACAATCATTTAAATAGCCGTGACAGCTTATGTCTCCGTGTGAGTTCATTCTAGTTGTGCTTGACCATCTCTCTCTTTGGACGAATCTGTTATCTTCTGCTTATCTGGTCCATTCACTAATTGAGTACTAGCATTCTAGTAGCGGTGTTCATCGAAAAACCTGTTACATATGGCTGTAACTAGCCCCAGTGTAGCTTCTAATCTTGCTTTTACCTTCTCTTCCTTTATTTTTACTTTTCTAATTTCTACCACTCTTCCTGTGACTGAAACATGCATTCCTCCCTGCCTCACAATCCACTCTGCCATCATTACACTTGCTTTTTGTCCCTTCTCTTTTTTTAAATCTCACCACTATTGAGCCTGGGCTGGGATTGAATGATCAGGGTTCCAGCCCCCCTTTAACATGTCACTTCTAACTGTGTCTTGCTTTTTTAACATATACTCAGCCACCTCTACGGGACCGGGGTGACTAGGGGGTTCCTGAGTTTCTGTCTTTGCCTTACCTTTTGCTCTGCTTGGTGTGATTTACTCAAGGGTCTATCAATGTATAGGTTTGTCCGGTCACTATTGATCAGGGCTTGTTACACACTTGTTTAGACATCCCAGCCCCCCCCAGCCTTATCTCAGTGCTCTGTTTGATGCTTACACAGAGTCTTTCTTTTTAGAGTTTATATTCTTTACACCCGTATTGCACTAATATCCTCATCAGTGGACTAGGGCCATATCTGTAGTGTTGTTTTATTAGGATAGTGGAAATGTATGTGATTCAATGAGTTGTGCTTATACATTGTTTCTGGAGGATTTATAATCACCACTCTTCCCTTTTGTCCAAAGGGTTTAAGGTGTGAGTGCATGCAGAATTGAAACAATGGTTAAGACAAAGTGTGAGTGAGAATGTGTTGATCATCAGTCATGTGTTTGGACTCTGATCTTCCTTGTGTTGTTTTCTTCTCCTGTGGTTAATCTTGATTGATTATTGTGTTTTCTTGATGAGTTGTCTTTGTGATCAGTGAGTTAATCATTATGGTGAATTGAATCATTGAGGATTAGTGTCTCTGAAAACGAGTCACACCACCACTTTTCCTAGAAATCACATGATGCAGAAGAAGCCCCCAGACAGCGACGCCCCCAATCAGATTCTACAGTAACGTATATAAATACCTCCTCCCGAGACCTCACAGTGGATAAGCGTCAGGGTGACAACTTCTTTCACATCATCGTCCGCATCTTAGACCTGCTGCGGTGAGTTTTTGGTGAGTTGATTTGAAAATGTTAAATAAGAACTGTGGAATCTATTCTATTTTACGAGCAGGTAAGTCTTTTTTTGTTGCTTTGATGCAGAATGGGTAAAGCCCTGCTCTTCTTTACTTGTGTGCAGAGGCTTGGCTCTCTTGCACTTCACATATTTACACATGGTGCTTGATTTTATCGTGAAAGGGCTACTGGTTTGCTACTGCTTCACATCTTTGCTACTGCTTTGTCTGACGGGATTGCTCTAGTTTGCTACTATTTTTGGTCATTAACATTATTGGGATTGCATTTTGTATTTTTGGTAGTTTTTTCCACATTTATCATCAAAAAGGCTAAGCAGAATTGCCCGATTCAGCATTACACTATTATTCGTCTGCGACTGTTGTCAGCTTGTCAAGCATGCCAGGGTGGCATCCTCAGAGTTTGTGATGTCCAAGGAGTCCAAGGCTACAAACCTAGAGTAGGAAAGAGGGGTACAGGTTTATGGGGCACTGGGACTCCTTTTGGAACAGGGGTGACTTGTACAAGCAGGATGGGCTACATCTGAACCAGAGGGGTACAGCTGCATTGAGTCAGCGCATGCTTAGTGTAGCAGAGGAATATTTAAAATAGGGACTGGGGGGGCAGGGAGGGAAATTAGTAGAAGTATTAAGGATAGGGAGGTACACACTGCCCAGATGGAAGATACCAGAGTATAATAATAACTGTGAGAATATAATTAATAAAGATCTTTTAGTCCTTAATGTGAATAGAGGTGGTTCGGCACAGTTGTGTGTGGGGGGAGGACAACATAAGTCTGAGTAAGACTCTGAATTTCCTGTGTTTGAATAGTAGTAGCATCAAAAATAAATGTTTGCAACTGGAGGCTGTCATGTTGAATGGGGGTTATGACATCATTGGGATTACTGAAAAACTGTTTGGTGCAGCGGATGGGGATGAATATAATGTTGAGGGTACACATTTTTTATGAAGGGTAGAACTCATAAAAGAGGTGAGGGAGTGGCCCTTTATATGAAAGAAAATCTTAACGTACAAGAAATTCCAAGTATGAACTCATTAATTCCTTGTGAGGATGTCTGGATTAGATTAATGGGAGATCATGAGAAGGGCCTTAATATAGGAGTATGCTATAGGCCTCCAGCTTCAGACAGCAACATAAATACTATGCTCTATAGTAAAAATAAAACAAGCCTGTGCAGAAGGAGAGACTAATGGGAGACTTCAATTACCCCTCTATTTATTGGGAAGTAGTGTCAGGTCAAGGTAAATGTGAAGAGGAGTTTTTAGATGTGGCTAATGACTGCTTTTTGGTACAGTCTGTTATTCGGCCTACGAGAGGGAAATCAATACTGGATCTGGTTTTGTGTAATAATCCTGACAGAATTTACAGCACAGAGGTAGGAGAACCACAAGTGATCATAGTGCAGTTACTTTTGATATTGTTTGGCACGTTAAGACGGCCTCCTCTAACTGTAGAATTTTTCACTTCAGACAAGCTGACTTTAATAAAATTAGAGAGAATTGAAATAAAATAGTTTGGGTAGATTGCAGAACTGTGAATGAAAAATGGACTATTGTAGATGTACAGTGTAAATTCACCACAAATGTAAGGGAAAATGGGATGAAAAAACAACTGTCTCAACAGTGGATGACTAAATCTTTACGGGAGATTTTGAGGCAAAACTGTATTGAATATATAAAAAGGAAAACTCAGAGAGAAAAAAGGTTGATTATTGTGATAGGCAGGCTAAGGCTAAAAAGGAAATAAGAGCAGCTAAAAGGCAGTTTGAAATTAAAATTTCCCAAGATCCAAAAAGTAATCCTAAACAGTTTTTTCCATATTGTAGTAGAAATAATGCTAATGATGAGGGTCAGTGCTTTAAGAATAAGGAAGGAACTTTGGTTTATAATAATGAGGATATTGCTAACAGATTAAACAATTGCTTTGTTAAGATCTTTACCAGAGAAGAGATTATAAATATGCCTAAATGTATAGCCAATGTACAGAATGTTTTGGATGATTTTGAGATAAGGGATGTAGAAGTACTACAAAAACTACAAAAACTTAAGACAAATAAGGCAGCAGGCCCTGGTGGCATATATCCCAGAGTACTCAAAGAACTTGGGGAATTTATATATAAACCATTGACAGATATTTTTATGCAACCCATAAACACTAGAGAATTACCAGATTACTAGAAGCAGTGTAGTATAATTCCAATATATAAGAAGGGGGACCGTATTGACCCAGGGAACTATAAGCCTGTCAGTTTAACTTGCATCTCATGTAAAATACTGGAATGCATTATTAGGGACACGTTGGACTTTAAAAAAGTATAGTATTTTATGGGTGAGCCAACATGGTTTTCTCAAGGGGAGGTCATGCTTATCATACTTTTTTGAAGAGGCTACAAAGTGTTTTGACCCGAACCGAGCTTATGAAATTATACATTTGGACTTTCAAAAAGCATTTGACAAGGTATCACATGAGAGACTCATTGTTAAAATTAATTCAGTAGCAATCACAGGAGCTGTTTCAGAGTGGGTTCATAATTGGCTGCAAGGGTGAATACAAACAGTGACAGTAGGTGGGGCCGTATCTGACCTCGGTGCTGTGGGCAGTGGTGTCCTGCAGGGATCAGTGCTGCTCTTCCTTATTTACGTAAATTAACTTGATAGGGATTTTAGGAGAAAAATAGTTACATTTTCAGATGATACTAAACTTGGGGGTTTAGCAAACAGTTTGGAATCGACTAAAGTAATCCAACATGATTTAAACAAAATCCAAGAATGGGCAGATACGTGGCAGATGACATTCAGTATTGCTAAATGTAAAGTTATGCATGTGGGAAAGAAGAACATAAGACAATAGTATTTTATGGGAGGAGAAAAATGTGTAGGTGTTCAATTTGAAAAAGACTTAGGAATTGTAGTTGATCAAAGCCTATCTGCATCAAAGCAGTGTGCTACAGCAGTGAAAAGGGCCAACAGGATCCTGGGATACATAGCAAAGAGTATTGAGTATAAATCAAAGGAGTTTTTGCCAAAGCTTGGTTTCGTGAATGGCAGATCCAAAAACTAATTTAAAATGTAGTGTAAATTTAAAATGTAGTGTAAAGATCCTCCAGTTTATGTGATTTCCCCTGAAAAGGTGCAGTGGTTTTGCTCAACCCTATTAGTAGCCTCTGTCTCATTTGCACTAATGTGTGTTGAAGGGTTCTTATTAAACACAGTGGGGTGTGTCAGGGGTCACAAATTAGCGCTGTCTAGACACACTGTATGCAGTGCATCTGTTTCATGTTTGTAGTAATGCTTCCTTGCATTGTCCCTAATAAATGACAAATAAATGACTAAACTAAATATATAAACACAGTTGGTATTAGTGATGTGATCGTGTGCACAAAATTGGAAAAAACCCTAAACTAAAAACGTAAGAGATTTTGTATTATTGGGGATTGTTGACGGAGGGGTGCAGGGTCGTTGGAAGGGACCAACGAACAACGGCAAACACCAATGGCTATTGAATGTCAACATTACCCTGTAGGAATAGTCTGCTTTTACCTTCTACTCTGCATCAACCTGAATTAATAATTCATGCTTTTTTTTTGGTTTGTAGATATCATGAGTGAAGGAGGCAAGAGAGAAGGGATCCAGGGTGGATCTGAAATGAAGGTAAAGTGAAATATAATAATATTTTAACTTTTAATTGTAAAATTGTGTGAAATACAAAGGTTCTCAAAAACCTGGTATGCAATGTGCTTTTACTCATTCATATGTTTAAAAAGCAAAGGAAATGGAAACATCAGGTGTAGGCATGTAACACATACGTTTATTTGAAATGGTTAGATAACTGTTCTTTCGCATAAGGAATTACCATGATGGCTAGGTTAGTTATTCTTATTACTGAGGGGCTGTGGCTCACTCTCTGTTACCTTTGTGACATCACCCGTTCGGAGGGGACAACTTCCTTGTTGTGTTCAGCTAGTGACATGGTTTTGTTAAATTGCCCTTGATATGTTAAAAGAAAAGTGATACATTTCACTGGGAATCTTGATTATTAACATCAAACGAATGTGAACGTAAACATTGACCTCTTTTACTCACCATTAACATAAAATAAACAATGACAATACAATTACAACTATTTGGCATTCCTGCTTTCAGTAATGCACTGTAATTTCTGCTGAAGATATTTTACTGTACAGGCATAATGAGAGTCATTTTATTCTATAGGGAAATGAGTCAACAGAAGGTGCCAAAATCGGAGCCAAAATCCGGAAATGGGAAAAGCTCACAGAGGAGGAGCTACCCAAAGTTTCTTTTGTCACTCAGTTTTCTGACCTGGAGAGAATACTGAATGAAGTCAAAGACGGTTTCAACAATCCAGCACGTGAGCCTGGCATGTCCCCAGAGGAAAAAGCTACTTGCACTGTAACCAGCGCCTTCAATTCACTATGCCAGACACTGAGAGAGAACAAGGGAGTTGATATCGAAATGCTGATACGTTCCATAGTCAACGTTGTAGGATACAAGGAGGATACATTCTATCCTCCACTAGGTGTGGAGGAGGTGGTGTTTTTACAGCAAACACTCCTTCCAACCTTCGCAATGTACTCTTCTTTGAAAGAGAGGAGTGAGTCAAAGGCTCAGGCGTACTCACTGCTGACAGCATTGACTGTGTCCAAAAATAAAAAGAGAATCTCCCCAGAAGACAAAGACAGACGGCTAAAATTCTTTACTTCAAAAGCCTGGAAACGTTTGCACATTTCGATGCTGATTCGCGACGCAAGTGAACATAAGGACTGGGAGAAACTTGAGCAAAAACTGAACTCCATCATCAATGAGACAAGCCAATCGGATGAGAGCAAAGGACTACACGGGAAGATTGACATCCTGGATAACTTCATGAAACCTTTGCCATGGAATGCTCATCCTGCCCCACAGGTTGACCTGCGTGACATGCCCATTAATGACCCGAAGGCAGAGCAATTTAAGGATTTACTTCAGAGACTGGGGATGTGGGAGTCATACCCCAGGAAGATACAAATGAAAGATGTGCTACTTGTAAAAACTTTGTCAACTACAAATCAGCTAACAGAAAAAGACCTACCTCATCAGTATCTGTACAAGCTGATGATGCTGGACTGCAGCGCTAGGAATTTGTGTTTGAAAGTAACTGAATCATCCGAGGCTCAGACATCCTTTACTGAAGCTGGAGACAGCAGTGATGACGAGGACTACACTGCTGAAGCAGATGAATCTGAAGTCATCAGTCATAAAAACATGCCCATCCACCCCATGGACATCCACTTGGCAGTTCTCCATTGCTCAGATGATTTCGTGAGGCAATACCTTTTTCCAAGCTCTCCACATGTCAGTTTGCTTTACCCCTCCTTGTGCCAAACCCCACTACAGGGGAAATAGAGTTCCCTGTGTGGGCACTTGGACAGATCAAAAAGACACTGCAGAAGAAACAGCAGCATATCTTCAATGTGCCTGTGCCCATTGTGTCCTTTGTGAGGTTAGGGAAATCCTCAAACTCAAAGTCTCAAATTCTGAGCAACATCATAAGCAAGCGGAAACACCCCGTGTTTTTCAACCGGCACTGCCACGGAAGCATGAGGCACTGCCTTCTCATGGACGGGGTTGTGGAAATCATTTGGTACTGCGGAGGATCCAATGACAGAGATGTTTTCGACGACTGCATTGCCTTTGTGAATCTCCATGGTGATGCCAGCAACCACCCCGCACAGCTCCGGTTCCTGCAGGAAGTGAGCTCTGTGACCGTGCTGCTGCATTCGGAGAACGCGCTGGAGAATAGGGCGAAAGAGGTATTCACAGAGCTGCGGAAACATCCTACCCCACTGATCACACTCCTCTCTCATTCGGAAAGCATCAAAGGCAAAAGCAATCAGACAAATATAAAAATTGCGGCAAAGAACAGAAACGAAGCTGAACTAACTGAAGAAATCATCTCAAGCATCAAACAGTGTCTGTCCACTGAAATGGAGAGACCTAGCCTGGCAACTTGCTTGGAGGTAGCAAGACGGAACAAGTTCCAAATTGACGAGGACATTGAACCATGTAGAGAGGGAAAAGAACAGGCTCAGACTCTGATGAGTTTGTTGATGGGAGGGAAAAGAGAAAAAGGAAAGGAGGAAGAGGAATTCAACTTAAAACTGAAGCATTTGCCTTTACAAGGCAAACTGTGGGAGGACTGGTGTGTGAAAAACAAGGAGCAGTACCGTCTTCCGAGCACAGGAGAGAGAAGCATTGAGATGGAATTAAGTGACATAAAGGCCAGGAAACAATCCATACGCATCGATCAACTGAATACGGCTTTGCAATGCAGCGATTTCATGATGTCATTTCTAAAATGTTTACAGCAGTCAGAAGAAAAACAGACCCTTTACATGTTACAGTGGCTTCAAATATTCCTGGAGGAATACACGACTGACACACACGCTAATCTCCAAGAGAAGTACCACTCAATCTGGACAGAAATTAGACAGAAACCACAGGGTGAGAACAAGGAACTGGAGGGGAAACTTGAACAAGTGTCGGAGGAGATCAGAGCAATTTCAGTTGGGCTGCAGCATCTCATGAGAGAAATGAGCCAGCTGTATGAGGCGGTTCATTCTGTCGCTATGAACGAAGACTTCACAGACGTACGATGCATTGATACCCTTCCCCGCATCGGAGCCGAGATGCTGATCGCAGGGTATCCTTTGGAGCTCATGGACGGAGACGTGGCTCATGTGCCCCTTGAATGGATCAAGGCCGTTTTTGACAAACTGATACAAAAACTTGGAGACAAAAAAGTATTTGTCCTCTCTGTCCTGGGGCTCCAGAGTTCTGGAAAGTCCACATTGCTGAACACCATGTTCGGGCTGCGGTTTGCAGTGAGTGCGGGGAGGTGCACCAAAGGGGCGTTCATGCAGTTGCTGGAAGTGGATGAAGAGATGAGGGCAAATCTGCAGTTTGACTTTGTCCTGGTGGTGGACACGGAAGGCCTGCGGTCGCCAGAGCTGAGCTCTGAAGCCATACTGTCTCATGACAATCAGCTGGCCACCTTCATCATCGGAGTGGGAAACATGACCCTCATCAACATCATGGGAGAGAACCCGTGCGAGATGCAAGACATTCTGCAGATTTGCGTTCAGGCTTTTATGAGAATGACGTCTGTCAGGATAAATACAAGCTGCATTTTCGTACACCAGAATGTTTCGGAGACAACTGCAAGTGACAAAAACCAGGAAGGGAGAAGACATCTTCAATTGAGGCTTGACCAGATCACTGCCACTGCAGCAAAAGAGGAGAACCTGGACATTCAAAGCTTTTCTGACATAATACAGTTCGATGTGGACTCTCAGGTGTTCTATTTCAAAAATCTCCTGGAGGGAGACCCTCCCATGGCTCCTCCTAACCCGTCCTACAGCCAGAACGTCCAGGAGCTGAAGAACAAGCTGCTCTCCATCACCCAGTGGCAGCGTGGATGTAATCTGCCCACACTGTCTGAGGTCAAAGAAAGAATCAAAGACCTGTGGGATGCTCTACTGAGAGAGAACTTTGTTTTCAGTTTCAGAAACACCTTGGAGATTGCTGTGTACAGCAAACTGGAAGAGTTATATGGTCAATGGTCATGGAGCATCAGAAAGCATGCTCTAGAGATTCAGCAGAGCTGGCGCAACAAAATAAATAGCAACTTGAAGGATGCTGTGTGCGTTTCTGATCTTATGAAGGAATTTGACGAGACCTACAAAACACTCACAGGTGAAATAGATGCATATTTTAAAAGGGAGGAACACCCAGAGATCCTGGTAACCTGGAGAGGCAGTATCGATAAAAGATTGGAAAGCTTAAGGGATCAACTCATTGAGGACACACAGAGGAAAACTCACAGATTTACTCAACTTCAAAAAGTGCAGATCAGAGCTAGATGGCAAGAGGATTTACTATGAGGCAGAGTTGTTCAATATGAGTAGATCTTTAGCCTCAGAGCTACAGGACCAACACCTTACCAGTAAGCAAATTATGTCACTCTTCAATGAGCTGTGGATCAAATGGGTAACAGAAGTAGCCACCGAGAAACTTCCAGAAAAACATGTTGATATTCAGGCTGTGGTGGAAGGCATTCTCCACAAGCAATTCAAAATGGAAAAAGACATTTTGAAAGAAATTCAACAGCAGAAGAAAACTCAGAGTTTTCAATTCCAGGTGGACAAATATGTGCCACTTAACCGGAAACATAAGTGGGTGAAGGAAAAGGTACCATGGTTCAGCGATGCCGCCATTCAGAAAGAAGGTGAACAACTTTCAGAAGACATAATTGCTGATGTTCAAAAGTACATTAAAAAGAAATCAATGGACAATTTGGATTTCAATGAAATATTTGTTCATGAAATATTGGAGAGCATATCACGGGCTATCGATACGTACCAAAAGGAAAGCAAGCAAAATAAAATCAACAAAACAAAATACAAAGTTGGCATCTCCATTTACACTTGCACAAATGCAGTTAGAAAGTTTGAGAAAATGCACACAGATTTCCAGAAGAAAAATGATCTGCTGGCATGCTTCAATGAGAAGAAGGAGGAATATTTCCAGTATTTTAAGGACTCCTGCAACGGACCAACTTATGTCACAATTTTCGTCAATTTCCTGTGCAATTACCTCAGATCAGCAATACAACTGGAAGTGTACAACAAAGTCAGCCTTCAGATTGTGGACAAAGTGAAAAGTAGCCACCCAGCCTTCAATGGAAACCGATCTAATCTAGAGGACCGCATACTGAAAGAGCTCGCTGACAAGGAGGATTTTGATCTGTACATGGAATACCTCGAGAAACCAAAGCAACACTTTGAACAGTTCATCAGAAGGCATGTAGAGGAGTACTGTAAAGACCACAAAAAAACCTCAGAGCTGCTCATTACAAATCTGTCAATGTTGGTTGAAAAGACTTTGAACACAAGTTTTGCTGTGACGTCAGCCGTAGTAGAAAAAGAGGGCAATATCTCAATGTGGCTCGACGAATTCTGCTCAGAACTTGGGAGTGACATATCCATCTCGAGAAAGGATTTCAAAAACATGGAAACGGAGGCCATCGGAGACCTGAAGATTCTCCAAGACATGATGGCTAAGTCACTTTCTGCCATGCAGGAAAATGTAAAGAAAGAAATCAGAAAAACAGCACTTGAGTTGAACATTTTCCAAAACAGACCAGATGACATTCTTATTGAACAGCACAGTGAATGTTGGGAGCAGTGTCCCTTCTGCAAAGCCATCTGTACTAACAGCAAACATGGGGATGAACTAAAACACAGTGTGAAATATCATCGCCCTAACACTTTAGGCGGCTGGAGGTGCTACGGGACAGAAGAGTTTTCTGTTAACTTTTGCACCACGTCAGTTGGTAGTGATCGAAACTTTCATGACTATGACGGAAACATCACTCCTTATAAAGAATACTGGAAAGCAGGCCCCCCTTTTAGCAAATGGAGAATCTTGCCAGACAACTCTGAACAACTCTACTGGAAGTGGTTTGTGCATTCCTTCAGGGAAAATCTGCAGGAGAAATTTGGATGTAAATTTGAAGGCAGTGGTACAATACCAGGTGACTGGGAAAACATTTCAAAGGCCTCTGCGCTGAAAGAACTGAAATAAAAACTGAGACCAGGGAGGGCTGAAAAATGCAGCACATTGAAATATATAAATGATCATGTCAAACAAGAGAGCTCCTTGTATTTAATGGCATGTATGAGGCCTGGTATTTTCTTGATTTCATATCTTGTTTTCTTGAAAGTAAACTGTCTTTGTCAAAATTGAATTGAATTAAACCTGTCATTTAAACTTTGAAATATGAAAATGAGTACACACATGTTTGCAGTGCTTTTTTCTTAGCTTAATATAATTCTGCTTGCATTGCATGCGCACGAGAAAGAATGTTTCAATATGATTTCTTTTTTCCTGATTTTTTCTATCGCCCAATTTTGGTGGCCAATTGTACCCTTTTTATTGTTCCAACTGCCCAGTTTTTAAATGTTGTTTGATACTGCCTTTTGAATTGTGCCTGCTAGATCATATACCTTTGATTCAATCATAATCAACTGTAATACTGAGAGTTGATATTCTTGTTGTATTTCTTGTATCCAACATTAAAGATGTAAGGATTTGTATAAATTATAGTGTCTTGTAAATGTTGCACTGTGACAGTCTGAAATACTTGCATTGCTGAAAGGCATACTTGATTACCACAGCCTACATGTTACCAGACATACACTACATAATTAATTTTAATGTATATTCCCCTTTAGGTGAATGATTAGTTAATATCTCTTTGGCACGCTTTTGTAGAAGGCCAGTGGGCATT
>JAINUG010001693.1:0-18477 GCA_029706075.1 Aldrovandia affinis
AAGACATTGGCTCGCAGCTACGTGTGGTGGCCAAACATGGGTCTTGAATTTGAACCAGCAGTGCGTAAATGCCATGCATGTCCAGTCAAACCAGGCGCTCCAGCCGCGGCATGTTTTCATCCATGGGAGTGGCCCGACCAACCATGGATGAGACTGCATCTGGATTTTTGCGGGCCAGTATTCGGAAAAATGTTTCTGATTGTCATCGATGCCTACTCGTGGATTGAGGCTCACCCAATGCCGTCTATAACTTCCTCGCTACAGCAGAAGCTGAGGGCATCTTGCCTGCCATGGGATCGGTGTTGGTCAGTGATAATGGGCCGAGCTTGGTGAGTGCAGAGTTTGAACACTTTTTGAAGAAAGAATGGCATAAAGCACGTCACAACCGCACCATATCACCCGTCGTCTAATGGCTGTGCTGAGCGTGCTGTGCGGGTGTTTAAGGAAGGAATCAAGAAGATGGGGAGGGTAGTGTGGTGAAGCTATCAGGTTCCTGTTTAAGTACCGATCAACCCCTCAGACCACGGCCGGAGCCACGCCCAGCTGAGCTACTCATGAACCGGAGGATCAGGACTCAGTTGGATCTGGTAAGTCGTCACCTGGCGGGCAAGTGGGACTGAACCAGGCCAAACAAAAGACATCATGACAAGCATGCCCGGGACGCATAGCACCTTCACAGAGGCGGATTCAGTCTATGTGCGAGGGGGTATGCAGGCAGTAGGATTCCAACAGCTCATTGAGCGGACGGCCCAGTATCTTGAGTGAAAACACAGGACGGCAAGCTGGTGAGCGACATCAGGATCAAATCCGCCCACGGTGCGACTGGACACAGACTGAATCAAATCACTAAGAGGAGAGTTTCCCGGTGGACCCAACACCACCAGAACCTGAAAATCCAGAGCGGCGGATCAAGCACCAGGCGGTGGTGCCTGTACTAGAACCGGGCCTGTTGGGAACAACCCTTATCCAGAAGCGAGTTAGGAGAGGCACCCCATTATCTTAAGTTATGTTTGTGAAGGGAGCAGAATAATCCCTGGGTGTCTCGAGGAGGGCCGTCGACTCCCTACCTCGTAGATTAGTTGAAGTTCAAAGAAAATGACAAACTGAAAAGTTCAAAAAAGTTTCAAAATATATATATTGTTATGTGGACTATGGGGGAGGGAATGTTGTAATGAATGTTCATGTTTGGGGATTTTATATCAGGCAGGCTGAGGACCATTAAAGGGGTCTTGGTGGGGTCCTAGCGGAGCCTAGGTTTGGAGTAGAAAGGAAAAGGCGCCAGTTGTATGGAAGCAACCTGCAAATAAATGACTGCCGTGTTTTGGCTGAGTCGACAGAGATGTGAGTTTGTTCCCTTTGTATTGACGTTACTACACACAGGAAAAGAGAGTTTGGGGGAAAAGTTAATTTTCGTTGCGGGAGTGGTGACGTAAGCCCCCAAAAGTTGACCAGGGAGGGTAAAGATTTAAGAAAAACTCTCTCGTTGTGCAGATAGCTTATTAATCTCTCCACCCTAGCGGACGCATTCACAACCTATGTCCGTGTGTATGAAGTCGCTCAGAGTGAAAACAGACTCTAACTGTGGGAAAATTCCACAAACTGTAAAGTAAGAATGGCAGCTATGTATAAATATTCTTTAGCCTTAAAGAAGCACTCTTAACAACAATAATAAAACTATGCAAATGACTACAATGTCTGAGTTGAAAACAGCCTTTTGGTTGACATCCTATCCAGTGTCACGAAATGACCAATGGCTATTGGGGTCCCCCAGATTTGTCAATAATGTTCCTGCACATGCACACGCACGTATGTGCACACACACTCACGTTTGTTTGTTTCTCTTGTGACTATATTGAAACAAATTACCAATTGTTTTTCTTGAAATGTAACAGGTTTATTAGTCAGGCAGATAAGTCTGAACAGTTGAAACAGGATTTTAAATAAATCTTATTTAAATAAAGCCATTTAAATAAAATAAAAAACACCAGACACCTTAGATGGCCAGGGCTCTGTAGGTTGGGCATAATAACGTTAGTGCAACCAGGTAACCTTAGTGACTTGCATCATGAGTGTTAGCTCACCTAGTTAACTTATAAACTTTTCTACAAAACTTAGCTAAATAAAATTCCCAAAATCACACAACCCTGTCCGCAGTACATTATCTCAACCAATTTAACGCTGATTATTTCTGTCGACGCCACATCTATCGCAGCTCTATGGCTGCTGTGACCCAGCTTTGTTTAAGAATCTTTGCTTATAGTTTGATGGATAAAAGTAAATAGAAAAATAGGCTTTATGGGGGGATAGCCCTGGTATATCCCTACACAGGCAGTGTGTTGTTCAGGCCAGGGTTGACATCGTAGCTAGCTCACATGCCTATCAATAGCATAGCAGCCTGCCAGGTTTTAACAGTGTCATTCACCCTTTTAAAATAGTGAATTAAATAATGTTTGAGACCCAAACTATTAGTCGGTGGACAGAAATGATTTAGAAATGGCTTTAATAATGTATATATTTTTTAAAAGAATGTCCTCTCGCACAGAAAAATGGTGAAAACTTCAAACTACATGGACCACTGAATATTTGGCTTCTTCCTGGGAACAAATTCTAGTATTAAACCCCTCGACTTTGCATTAAAAATTTAGATGCTAAAAATGTTCATTAAAAATTGAGAAATCGTGTTGAATTTGACACACGCTGATGTAGCCTTTGCATGTTAGCATGGCTACTTTCTACTTAATTTGACTTAAAAATATGCCTGATTGATGCGCTGACATCAAAGATTTTTTCTGAAGTAAAACTTTCCTTTATCATCTATGCTGACAGGCCAGCTTGTTTTTTAACTTGAGAGGAATGTATCTCTTACACTACAAAAACTAAAACATTTTTTTTTTTAAGAGAGCCTTCTATCTCTCTCACACACACACACACACACACACACACACACACACACACACACACACACACACACACACACACACACACACACACACTCTTTATATCTCTAAGACATACACACACACACAGACAGTCTATCTCACAAACACACACACACACTCTATCTCTCTCTCACACACACACACACACACACACACTCTTTATCTCTCTAACACATACACACACACAGACAGTCTGTCTCTCTCACACACACACACTCTTTATCTTTCACAAACTCACACACACATCTCCCGCTCCACACTTACACACACAGTCTCTTTTCACACACACACACACACACACACACACACACTCCTTTATCTCTCATAAACACAGTCTATCTCCCTCACACACACACTCTCTCTCACACACACTCTCTTATACACACACACACACTCTATCTCTTTCACACACTCTCTTTATCTCTCTCACACACACTCTCTAGCTCTCTCACACACACACACAGTCCATCACACACACACACACACACACACACACACACACTTTCTATCTCTCATACATACACACACACACACACTCTCTTTCACAGACACACACATACACACACACTATCTCTCCTCACTCACACACACACACATTCTTTTTCAGAATTAATCAGACTTAATCTCTGTCTCTTAGTCTCTTTGAGTAAAATGGCTGAAGCTGGGGATCTACTGATCAGACCAGTCCAGCTGTTCAATCTGTCTGGATCTACTGAGGATCCGGTGGCTATTCCCTGTGGACACAGTTACTGTATGGGCTGCATTAAGGCCTGTTGGGATCGGAATGATGATACTGGTGTCTACAGCTGTCCCCAGTGCAGACAGACCTACACCCCAAGGCCTGTTCTGAACAGAAACACCATGCTGGCTGAAGTGGTGGAGAAACTGAAGAAGACAGGACTCCAAGCTGCTCCCTCCTGCTCACTGTTATGTTGACCTGAGACGTGGCGTGATTTCTGCACTGGGAGAAAGCGAAAGCTGCCAAGTCCTGTCTGGTGTCTGTGGCCTCTTATTGTGAAACTCACTCCAGCCTCACTATGAATCTCCCTGCTTTAAAGAAGCTACAAACTGACCCCAGCCACTGGATACCTGCAGGAGAAGATCTGTTGTCATCATGACAAACTGCTGGAGGTTTACCGTCGTATTCGATCAGCAGTGTATCTGTTATCTGGTGTCTGATGGATGAACACAAAGGCCATGATACAGTCCCAGCTGCAGCAGAAAGGACTGAGAAACAGGTAAGAACTGGTACTTGTACTGACAGGTACACATAACACTTACACTCTGTGCAGTGGTGATAGTGACAATCTTGGTTTCTTGCTTCAATATGTATACTTATGAACTGTGCTTCACTGATTTAATTTGTTTTGTAGTATTTTATAAATGTGGAAATAAATGAAAAGTAAGTTTTAGATCATAAGTTCAGTGACAAAGCAGTAAGAGCAGGAAGTGAACACTTTAGACAGCTGTTACCCCTCACCCCCTCTGTTCACTCCCTGAATGAGAATCTACATGGCTGGAGCAGCTAGTTCACTCACACAGTTTACAAGCTTTACTTATAAGACCAGACTTCTTTCTACACACTGACGAGCAGTGTGTGATACAGTTTCATGGTTAATTATAGTGTCATTTTAATATGTATACAGAAGTATAATTTAACAGATTTTAATGTATTGCAAGATAATATAATAAGGAAAACCATCTGTCCACAGAAGCAGCTGGGGGCTAACACAGAGGAAATCCCAGCAGAGAATCCAGGAGAGAGAGAAGGTGCTGCTGGATCTGAGACAGGCGCGGATTCACTCACGGTGGGTACTGACCAGAGGAGAACACAACAGCTGGCTGCTGGAAGAGCCATTTCAGGGCTCAGTCAGGTCTCCCCAGTCAGCCAGTGAGGAGCCCAGTGTTGGGCCACTTTCCAGCCCTGTGGGGCTCAATCCCACTGAGCCACACTGGGGAACAGACTGTCTGGGGTCCCAGTAAGAGCTGGGAGTGAAAGGCCTAGTTAAAATGTACAGCCCTCCTCTCTGTGTGTCTCCTGACAGCGCCTGCACAGGCAGCAATGGAGGACAGCGAGAGTATCTTTACTGAGCTGTTCCGCTACCTTGAGAGAAGGCACTCTGAGGTGAAAGAGCTGATCAGAGATCAGGAGAAGGCTGCAGTGAGTCGGGCTGAAAGACTCAGAGCAGCTGGAGCAGGAGATTGCTGAGCTGAGGAGGAGAGACGCTGAGCTGGAGCAGCTTTCACACAGAGGATCACATCCATTTCTCCAGGTAACATCACTAGCTCTCTCATTAATCGGCACTGTGTACATTGTACACACATGGTGAGGCGTGTTCCTCACTTACAAAGATCTGCTCCTGGAATCTCCACAGGAATGTGTATTGTGACTGTTTGGTTCTCTGTCTGTCTCTCTGTAGAGCTGTCAGTCTGTTCAGCCTCCTTCCTGACCTGGAGACATGCCCAGAATCACTGTAAAATAATCCACAATGGCTCTTTGAGGCTGTGAGGAAACATGTCTCTGAACTGAAAGAGCGACTGGAGGACGTCTGCAAGGGGGAACTAGTCAAGATCTCTCAAACAGGTGATTACAGCAGAAAGAGTTTAATTTTATGTCATGTAGGCCCTTTAACATTTAGGAATTATTTTAAGCAGTTTCATCATTTTGTGATAAGGGATATTCTCAGCACTGGCAGGATGTTTAGCAGAATTCTGCATGCAGGGTTTCAGCTGGAGCTTTGCCTCCCATTCAGTGTAGTCAAGTTGGCTGAGTGAACCCCATTCCTCATTTCCATACAACACAATAAGCTTGATAATACTGGCATTTTTTTTTTTTTACCAAATTCTAGTAAGTATACTGTGTTTAATCTATGGCACCTTATTTTTTATCCTCTCTATGAAGCTTTAATGGATTAAAACTGACTTTCAGGCTAAAGTAGTGGTAACTCAGTATGAGTTTCCTGGTCTGGTCATTGCACCTCCTTCTTCCTGCTCTCTGTCTGCTCGCCATGGCAACCAGGAAATTATCAACATTGTTACAGTTTCAAACCCTCAGATCCAACTGCCACTGCTGTTTAAAAGCAAACTGCCAAAACTACTGGAGCCTCCAGCGCTCAGCACCATATATTCCTCACACTTTCATTTCATATTGTTATTAACCCTGGATGAGCTCAGTTTGTGCATTTACCTGCATTTTATTGGTTAAAATATCTTCCCATTTCTCCAGGAAAGTTCATTTTAGGAGCTCATCTTTCTGTGATCTCTTTACAGTGGAAAACGTCCATATTCTAGAGCCCAGGACCAGAGAGAGGACTTCTTACAATGTGAGTCTGCAATTAACACAAAATTAAACAATTTTAAACATTTTTACATTTTGAAACAAAAAATAAGAGCCAAATGTGTGAATGAAAGAAAATGTATAATTGAAACGTGTAAAATGTGTAAGAGATGTAATGTGATGCTTATGATCACTGAGCTCTCTTCTTCTCCTTCTTTCTCCATCAGATTCCTGTCAGCTCACACTGACCCCAACACAGCGTGTAGACTCCTCCGTCTGTCTGAGGGGAACAGAGAGGTGACACGTGTGGGACACAGCCAGTCATATCCTGATCACCCAGAGAGATTTGACCACCATGCCCAAGTGCTGTGCAGAGAGGGTCTGTCTGGGCGCTCTTACTGGGAGGCTGAGTGGAGGGGGGTGGTTGAGGGGGTTTCTATAGCAGTCTCATATAAAGAGATCAGCAGGAAAGGAGCGGGTGATGACTTGCTCTGGGACATAATGACAAGTCCTGAGTTTGTTCTGCTCTCCTTCCAGGTGCTTTTTCTGGCACAATAAAGAGGTTACTGAGATCACTGCACGCCCTGACTCCCCCCACTCCAGAATAGGAGTGTATCTGGATCACGGGGCAGGAACCTGTCCTTCTACAGCATCTCTGACACAATGACCTCCTACACAGAGTCCAGACCACATTCACTCAGCCTCTATCCTGGGTTTGGGTTAATTCTGACTCTTCTGTAAAACTGTGTGATCTGGGATGAAGGAGAGAAATCAAAGAGGGAAAACTCCATTGAGACAAAATATTTTAAAGAAAATAAACAATATGCTTAAAATGACTAAACAAATGAATTAATAAAACATTTTTAAAATATGATATAAATATAAAGTGCATTTCCTTTCTTCAATTTGTTCCAATGGTTTTTTTTTTGCGGGGGAGGGGTCACACCCAGCTCTACTTGGAAATGTGTGTTTGTGGTGAGGAGTGATTTTCTCTTTTAAGGAACTTCCTGTAGGGTCAGGTGAAACTGGCGATATGGATTACACACTTTGGGGGTTGTGGGTCCACAGATGCACTGTTGGTTTTTAGGGGTATGTCTCGCGCTCCTTAGGGTCCAGTTTGAATATTGTAAAGTGATGCATGATGTGGGAACATTTAAAAGAATGTGGTGCATTGGGATGTGTTTGTTATATTCTGTGTGTCCTGTTCTGTTGTTTTTGGTCGTTGTTTATGTTTCATCTGTTCCCTTTCGTTATTTGTTATTCTGTATTGTGTTTTCATTGTTCTGTCACGCCCCGCTCCCCTGTCTGTTTCTGTTCCGCCTTAGTTCGTGATCCACTCCGTCTTGTCATGCACTGGGTGTTTAGAATTTCCGGTTTCTTTCCCGCTTTCGCTTATTTTCTCGCTTTCTTCTTTTCCTACTTTCGTGATCGCACTTTGTATATATTAGTTAGATGTAAAGCAGTACTAACTAACTAATCTTACTAACGTTAGATTTAGATTTAGTTACTAACACTACTAATCACTAATTATCTCTTTACTTATTTCTATCGCTTTCATTTCTCTCCTCCCATCCTATCCCTGGATTAGCTTCTATTCTCTTCTTCATACGCACGCAACGCTTTCTTTGCGTACTCCTCCCCCTTTACTATGCACGTGTCTGCTTGTTCTCCCCAGGTCGTTAATTGTCTATGTTTGTATGGTTCAGTGTCCGTGTCTTGCGTTTCCTTTGTTATGTAATTATCTCTTCCTGTGTTCCATCCCTCTCTCCTTGTCTCACCTTGATTTCTATTATGTCTCCCAGTATATATGTTCAGTGTTTTCATTTCTCCGTGTCAGTACGCTGATTCTATTCCCTGAGCCTACTTTTCCAAGCCAGTGTTTATAGATTTTTCCGAGACTACCCTTCTGTTGACTACCCCGAGCCTGCCTAGCGATTTTGTTTGTTTGCCTTTCTGCCTTCCTGTTTATCGACCTTTGACTGCCTGTTTTCGACTTCTCTCTGCCTCGTTTTGTACTCCGATTCTCTGATTCCTGGTTTTGATCCCCGCTTCCCAACAAACTACTTTTGCCTAAGTCCTGATCTGCGTCTGGGTCCTTGTCCTGTTCCTAACAGTGTTTGATTGAGGGATTTGTTTGTGCTGGTTTTGTTTTTTCATTTCTTTGAATGCTGATTTGATTCTGTGGGGTGTGTATGTAATGGTGGGAAACAGTCTCATCTCTGTAATAAAGGAACATCAAAAGTAAAAAGAGAAACTCTCTATAACTCCCCTCCATCTCTCTTGCTCTTCTTTCTCCCTCTCTCTCTGTGTCTCTATCCTCTCAATTCAAATCAATTAAATTTAGTCTAATATGTTTTATTAGCACAAAGACATCAACATGCAACAACAACAGAAATGAAATGGTAACAATAATAAGAGCAGACAAAGTAAATAAATTGTAACCTCCTCTAATCTCTGGACTTGTCGTTGATGACTGGCAAAGCAGCTGATGTCAACAGTCAGCTGGTGGGATATGGACAGGTGGGCTTCCTCAGTATAGCCTACACCTGTTACCTCAGTGAGAAACTCCACAGTGTGGCAGATAACGGAGGGCAGCTTTGCAAAGGTCAAAGGTTTTACTCTGACAATAGCAGACACAGTCAAATGATCCTGGAGAGATTGGCCTACTGTTCACTGTCATCAATTAAGTGCACCACCCTCCTGCTAAATATTCTATTCTGGGGCTAAATTTGAATCAAAATTATATTTGACCATCACATAAGTCCTAATATAGATAAAGGTGTGTGATATAGTAAATAACACAAGTTACAACTCTTTATTATCTACTTAACATCTTCAGACATGGAATACCCTGCGGACAGGCTAAGTGCACCTCTAGCTTCAGTAGCTGGTAAAAGCTCTTTCAGTAGCAATTACTGTAATTAAAACGCCCTGTAAATATTGATACGTCTCTCACATTGCCAGGAATTCTGGAGCATTCTTCCTTACAGAATGGTTAACTCTGGCTTTACATTTACATTTACAGCATTTAGCAGACGCTCTTATCCAGAGCGGTTTACAAGATGTGTATTAATACATGGTACAAAGTAAGATGTGTAGTAATACATGGTACAAAGTAAGATGTGTAGTAATACATGGTACAAAGTAAGATGTGTAGTAATACATGGGTTAAAGTAACTGGTGTTCTTGCCTGTGGAGCCTACACCAGGTTCTTTCTCAGTGTATCTCAAACGGGCTTTCAGCTCTGCAACGCTCTGCTCCAGAGCGCCTGACTCAGGGTCTAATGCATGGTGGACTCACTGACTGACCCCATATCCAGGCACTGGACTATCAAAGCAGCCCAAAGCAGTCACCGCCTGCCAAGCTTTCATGTTGCAGTGAGACCCTACAGCAGTGGGCTTCATGCATGCTAGTTTTCCTGTTGAGTTCAATCAGACAATTAGCTGGCAGTAACCCCACAGCTGACAGGAAGCATAGTGGCAGAAGGAGTTAAATGTGTTACATTCATGGACAAACTCCTGTGTGAATTAAAGGAAAATGGGCAAAATAATCTTTCCAAAAAACAGTAAAAAAAAAAGGTTTGAGTTGGCTTTGATAATTAATGTGGAAGTGTCAAAATTCTACAGTAATGTAATAAATATTACACATGCTTTTATTTATCTTTTTACATTTTATGGGCAAAGCAGTGTTTGAGAAGCATTTGTCTGCTTTTACTGGCCAAACATTTTGACAAACGCAACTGTGAGATGTTTCCATCTAGTGAGAGATTGGAACTGCAGCAATACGAGATTTCTAGTTTGGGCCAGGTGAACAAGGCTAAAACGGAACCTTCGAGTTCCCAGCATAATTTCAGGACTGTGAACGGTTTGATTGACCTTTGCCCCCTGCCCTTCCAGAGGCAGGCTCTGAGCATGCCCATTGAAGGCGCCTGTCAAGCTGCCAAGAAAATCACAAAAGCCAGCAGCACTTCTGGCTGCGCTGCGTGGTGGCTAGGGAAGATGGGAGAGAGGGGGAGTTACTGAAGTGAAGGATAATATACGCCATTTAGCAGACGCTTATCCAAAGCGAGACTTACAGTAGTGAATGCATATTTTCAGCATACGTGGCCCCAGTGGGGATTGAACTCCACAACCTAAGCGCCACAATGCTGTGCCTACCAACTGAGCACACAGAACCACGCCTACCTACTGAGCCACACAGAACCACGTCTACCAACTGAGCCACACAGAACCACACTCTACCTACTGAGCCACACAGAACCACGCCTACCTACTGAGACACACAGAACCACACTCTACCTACTGAGAGACACAGAACCATGCTCTACCTACTGAGCCACACAGAACCACAGTCTACCTACTGAGCCACACAAAACCACACTCTACCTACTGAGCCACACAGAACCAGAAGACGCCTAGATCCACGTCGCCAGACAGAACCACACTCTACCTACTGAGCCACACAGAACCACACTCTACCTACTGAGCCACACAGAACCACACTCTACCTACTGAGACACACAGAACCATGCCTACCTACTGAGCCACACAGAACCACGCCTCTACCTACTGAGCCACACAGAACCACACTCTACCTACTGAGACACACAGAACCACGCCTACCTACTGAGCCACACAGAACCACACTTACCCATTGAGCCACACACAGAACCACACTCTACCTACTGAGACACACAGAACCACGCCTACCTACTGAGCACAGAACCACACTCTACCTACTGAGCCACACAGAACCACACTCTACCTACTGAGCCACACAGAAACACACTCTACCTACTGAGCCACACAGAACCACACTCTACCTACTGAGCCACACAGAACCACACACTACCTACTGAGACACACAGAACCATGCTCTTACCTACTGAGACACACAGAAACCACCTACCTACTGAGCCACACACAGAACCACGCCTACCTACTGAGCACACAGAACCACGCCTACCTTACTGAGACACACAGAACCACACCTACCTACTGAGACACACAGAAACCACGCTCTACCTACTGAGACACAGAACCACGCTCTACCTACTGAGCCACACAGAACCACGCTTATACCTACTTAGCCACACAGAGCCACGCTACACGACACTGAGCCACACAGAACAACGTTCTACCTACTGAGCACAGAACCACACTCTACCACTGAGCCACAGAACCATGCTCTACCTACTGAGACACAGAACCACGCCTACCTACTGAGACACAGAACCACGCCTCTACCTACTGAGCCACACAGAACCATGCTCTACCTACTGAGCCACACAGAACCACGCCTACCTACTGAGACACAGAACCACGCTCTACCTACTGGAGCCACAGAACCACACTCTACCTACTGAGACACACAGAACCACGCTCTACTTACTGAGCCACACAGAACACACTCTACCTACTGAGACACATAGATACATTATAAAAATAAATAAATAAATAAAATGAAATATGAACATTTGCTGTTAAAAAGTTTAAAGTTACATTATTTAGATGAGATATTGAACTTCCAGATATTGCACATTTGCTGAATTGCAGTGGCTCATTATAGCAGTAGTAGTACAGTTGAATATATAATTACAATCAAAAGTGCAGTAGGAATAAACATCTATGCAGTGTTCTATAAGTGTAACTATATGTAGGTGTTGCAGTACTGATAGTCAGCAGTCCATGTCAGAGTTTTGAAGTGTTCAGTTCTCGTATGGGCCCTGGGGTAGAAGCTGTTCTTAAGTCTGTTTTGTCCATGATTTGATGGACCTGAAGCATCTACCAGAGGGCAGCAGGTCAAACCGATGATACAGGGTGGGATGGGTCTTTCAGTATTTTGGTTGCTCTACTGAGACAGCGAGAGCTGAAAATGTCCTCCAAAGAGGGGCAGTGAGCAGCCGATGATCTTCTGGGCAACTTTGATAACCCTCTGAAGGGCTCTCGTGTCCACTGCTGAGCAGCTGGCATACCACGAGATACAGTACGCCAGCACACTCGATGGAGCAGCGGTGAGAAGGTCACCAGCAGCTTCTCCTGCAGGCTGTTTTTCCTGAGGATCCTCAGAAGTAGAGTCGCTGCTGTGCCATTTTACATTTACATTTTACATTTTACATTTACATTTTACATTACATTTTACATTTTAAGCATTTAGCAGACGCTCTTATCCAGAGCGACTTACAAGATGTGCATCAATACATGGTAGGAACAATCACAGTTGGCACGAGATCAGTGCAGGAATACAGCGATAGACATCATTGCAGGCATCTGCGTACCATACCTGTGCCTTCTTGACTACTGCAGTGGCGTTGGTAGTCCAGGAGAGATCATCAGAGATGTGTGCCCAGGAACCTGAACTGGGACTCCTTTCCACACAGTCCCCGCTGGGATTTAGGGTCGGGTCTGCACTGTTCTTCCAGAAGTCTATTATGAGTTATTTTGTTTTGAGGAGTTCAGGACGAGATTGTTCTCTGAACACCACCACGTCAGTCTTTGACTTCATCCCCAGAGGTCTCTCGCCTCCTCCTGAAATAAGACCAACCACAGTCGTGTCGTCCGCAAAACTTGATGATGGTGTTAGTGGGATGGGTGGGGGCACAGTCGTGAGTGTAGAGGGCGTGAGAGAGCAGGCCCAACACACAGCCCTGTGGGGAGCCAAAAGGAGTGTAAGGGCAGGGGAAAGGTGGGGGCCTAGTCTAACGGCCTGTCACACTCGCCTCGGGTCACATGCTGGTGAAGTGGTCCTCAGCCTTCTCTTGTAGGCCGCTTATATTCTAATGCTCTCTTCAGGTTGGCTCTAGCAGCACTGTAGGGCTCTGTCACGACCCGGGAAGCGGTGTTATTTGTCCTTGAGGAGGGTTCGACCTCCTTTGACATCCAGGGCTTCTGATTGGGGTACACCCGGGATTTGCCCGCCCACGTGACATTGTCGACAGTTCTGAAATGTAGCAGAGTACAGTTGATGTGTACACTTCAAGTCCTGATCCTCAAAATTCCCACTTGTCCTTCCAAAGCAATCCTGTAGAAGCAGGAAGTTTTTCAGGCCAGTGTTTTTAACAGTCTTTGTGGTGGGTTGAGTTTTTCTCCTGAGGGGGTGTATGCTGGAGTTAGAGTATGGATAGGTGATCTGACTGGCCTCAAGGGTGGTATGATGTTGACCAAAAGTCGCTCTTGATGTTTGAATAAACCTTGTTCAGTGTATTTTTCCTAGTAGCACATTTGATGTGTTGTTGAAATTTTAGAGAACTGCCTCTTAAATCGGGCATGGTTGAAATCACCGCTATGATATGGGCTGCTTCGGGATGGGTGCCCTGTGCCAGCATTTATAGCATTGAACAGGGGAGCCTAACGCTATGCTAGGGCCAGCCTCCGGTGGAATGTAAACAGCTGTGACTATAACAGCGGTAAAACTCGTGGGAGGTAAATAGGCCTGCATTTAACTGACAAGTACTCCACGTCAGAAGAACAGTGACTGTCTATGACTTTGGCTGTGTTCAAACCGCCACTCGCTCACTATTCTCTATTCCCTATATAGTATACTATAGTGTACTATATTCTGTGACGCAATGATGCGCCCAGTAATACGTAAAACAACCCGAGCACTCATGGCAGCAGGTTTAAATGTGCTAAAGTTTTGAGTTTCAAAGACGAGCTGTAACCCTAACCCTAAGTGTTTAAATATACTTCACTTCACGTGAAATGTACTCTCAGTGGTATCGGGTTTGCATGTTCAGTTTTTAATGTTAAATCCCAAATAAATTTTTGAAATTCTAATGATGTGCAAGTGTGGTTTTGTCAACTGTGGTGCTGTCTGCTAGCCACTGCTTTAGCCACCAATAGCTACCGTTATAGAAGTCGCGAGTTAACTAGTCGTGTGGAGAAAATAACGTTAGGATAACTCACGAGCTCAATGACTAGCACCAACTCCCATAGCAATAATAACGTAGCTATCGGTGGCTAAAGCACTTATTTATTTATTTATTCAGTTATTTATTTATTTACCATATATTTAATTTATTTACCATGATTCCTGTTCCTGTTTTAATGCTGTTGGCTCAACTTTGTTCTTGAGGCATAAACGAGGTGGCTCCCTGTGGCTCAGTTAGAGCACAGCGGCTATAACGCTTTAGGTTGTGGGTTCAATCCCCACTGCGCCACATATACTGAAAATGTATGCATTCACTACCGTAAGTCGCTTTGATAAAAGCGTTGCTAAATGGCGATATTATTATATTAACTCAAACTCGCCTAAGATATCTTTCGATTCGCTCACGTTATCAACCTGGTAAATAGACCAACTTCTATTATCTAACATGTTAGCTAGCTTTAAGGTAACCACTGGCCCCTACTGGCTTTCTGGTCAGTTGGCTAATGTTCAAGAAGGCTGTAACGTTAGCTACTTTTAGTGTTCCACCACATTTACCCTGTAGACAACCCCAGCAATTGAGACAGTTGTGTTGTGAAAACATTTATTCATTAACACTACACATGAATTTATAAACACTTAAACATGGACACTAACATTTATAAAACATAATGTATGAATTTTAACAACGTTATCATAATGTTCATTTTAGCTGGAGCCCCAGAGAGCCCCTACTGCAACTTGAATGCCACCATGGCAGTCCTTCTGCCTGTACCTGATGAGGACGAGACCTGAAGCCAGATTACAGGCTTAGCAGAGCTTCCCTGCAGCACCTGATCGCATGCCCGTACTCAGATCATGGATGGGGCCATTACCTTGAGGTGCTGGTCTTCATATATTGGCTAGCCAGTGCCACCTCCTACCGTTGTGTCGAGGAGTTTTAACATCCCAAGATCAACGGTCCATGACATGGTGCACCGGGTCACCAAGAAGCTGCTGAAACTGAAGAACCGCGTCATCCATTTCCCGAGCCACGCTGACCTGGAGAATGTAGGAAATGGATTTGCTCAGCTTGCTGGCTCCTCGGCCTTCTCCAGGGTTGTGGGCAGCATTGACGGCTGCCAAGTCCAAGTGAAACCCCTTCTCATGGATGCCCAATGCTACCTGAACCACAAATTGTTTTATTCTTTTCAGCTTCAGGCATGCATCACTAGGGATGTTCCTGGATATTTTTACAAGATACCCAGGGTCTGTCCATGACACAAGAGTCCTGAAAATAGTCCACTGTACACCCAGCAGCTGTATCCACCAGAAGGCTTTTGCATCCTCGGGAGGGTGGGCACCCTTGCCTGTCAGCGGCCATTGCTCTCATCACCCGCAAAGAGGCAGTGCGCCTTGTTGCCAGGAGGTTCAACTACCATCACGCCAAGGCCAGGTCCATCATCGAACGGTCGCTGGCATCATAAAAACCCGCTGGAGATCCATTTTCTTCAAGTCTGAGGTCATCGCTTGTTGCACCATACTGCACAACATCTGTGTTTCCAAAGGAGACATTATGGAGCCAGCCGAGGAGGTCTTCAGGCCTGATGACACCGCTGACCAGCCACATCTCCACCAGGATGAGCAGCGTGGGGAGCAGATCAGGAGCATATGGCAGCGGCTGTTCTGCTCCGTATGGGTCTGGTGGCAGCTCTTGAGGTCCACGATTATCTTTAAAAAAGAAAGACAGCTGCCAGACACACACTCAGTGAGTGTTGAGGTAAATGATTTGTAAATGTGTTGGTGCATAAATCAGTTCATTTTTTGATTTGATTTTTGATTTTTGAACCAATCAGTTCAGTTAACCACAGTTTTGGTTTGAGACAAAGACGCACTCCCAACCATGGACTGTTCCGTCTGGCAGAAGGTACCGCAGTAGTCTCCTGTCCATGCAGGTGTGAGAGAAAGTAAGAGGGGGAAAAAAAGGACTCATGGCTAAGATGTACTGTTATTATGTTTTGGCATGTTGTGAGTTGTGTGTTGTGTGAATACACTGAATAAATGTGGCAAAATTGACAGCAAACTTTAAGCTTTTTCTCAAAACATGCTTTAGTGACATTGGATATGTAATAGGCCATAACTCTCTCTTGATATTTGGAGTAAATAAATAATATTGGTATATCTCCTCTTTCCATCTGTGTATACAACTAAAAATATGTTAAACTTTGTTATTCATAACACCAATATGTTGCCATTACTCTAAAATTAGGTTGGTTCATGCCCTTCTGCAGCAGCAGGTAATAATACTTCCAAAATCTGTGAATGTAAATCCGTCTTCAGTCAGAGGGTCACTGCAGGTGAGTTCACTGTGGTGGTTCAGGTGGTTGGCCATTTGACTGTGTTAGGTAAAGTGTTCAGTGTTCTGATGAACAGTTCTACTGTTTTTACTGGATGAGACAAGTTTTGCTATAGTAATAGAGATGTGTTACAGATGTGTAAACAAAAAAAACAAAAAAAGGCTCAATGTTTTTCTCAATGCGTCTTAAACAGATCCTCTCATCAGTCTTCCTTCCTTCCTTCCTTCCTTCCTTCCCTGTCATTACTACAATGCAGTAATTGAACATTAGGCCCTACCTATACTATTTCTTTTTAAGTGCAAATGTAGAATTAATTAACCAGGCATATGTTTTAAACAAAATAATATTATATTTTCACTATACTATACTATACCACATTTTATCCACAATTTCTCGAGGAAGACAGAAGCCTCTCCTCTCGCTGCTCCTCCCTCCTGGCCCTCTCCTCTGCCTTCTCAGCTTCCTTTTCAGGAACTCCAAAACAGGGTCTTCCGCCGTCTTTTCGATGGCCCTGGCCCTAACTCCTCCTGCCTCTCTGGTCCTGCTGCAGGCTCAGCCACTGCAGTAGCCTGGAATGTCCCCCCAGGCGGAGGCAACAAGGACGGGAAGCTGGATAGGTGGCCTCCAAGGGCCTCGCTCCATGAGGGAGGCCTGCCAAGACCCCGTAGTGGCTTCCTGACTCCGTCCCCTGGCCAGTAGGCGGTTGTTTGAGTTCCCTTAAAAATGATCAAGGCACGGACTTGTCCAAAAAACGGATATAAAGGCACACCACAGTACAATGTCACTACATGAATGATTCTTAAGCTGTAGAACAAGCATTGTGATAAGAGCTGAGGCACAACAAACCTTGTAGTGTTTCTTTAAGTTCTCCCACTTTTTCCTGCTCTAGCGGGGTCACCACCCCTCAAGCCAATGTCTTTGAGGACAATCCTAGGTAACACAAACAAGTATTACTTACATTTGCATTCATCAAATGACTTGTAAAGCATTATAAAGTTTTATGGCTAAACCCTTTATGAACAATAAGGTCATAACTGTTTACAGATAAATACATTATTTTTCCCTAACGTTATATGAATTATACAGTGTATAATGTACAGTACAATTGTACAGAACTGTATTCAGTAGAGGGAAATAACGTAACTATCACTCAAAATATTGTTACACTGTATTCGCTCTTACTCCCATCCGTGAACCGCGTTTCTTCGCCCGTATCTCCTCCGGTATGTTGTGTGAGTGCAAGAAATTCACTTGTAACGGACTGATTACACTGTACTCCTATGATCAGAAGATCTGAGGCGGCTGTAAACGGAATTAACGGCTAAAAAAACCTAACATTAGCGGACAAAAACACTGAAATGTGCACCGAAAAGAGAGCAACTGTGCGCGCCGCCAATTCTCCATCCTGAGGTGGAGAGGGAGGAAATCTCTCTTAAATCGTTGCTGGGACCGTGTGAGAATATGTCCAAAGTGTATCAGTGTCCTGGGCCCGTATTCACAAAGCATTTTATCTTACCACTAGGAGTACTTCTAAATCGCACTAAAGCCTTTTAGTTAGGAGTCCCACCTTAAAACCTATTCACAAAGCTCAAAGACAAACTCATACTAAGAATTCCTAGCTAAGAGTGAGGGCGGGGTTGACGTCGTTGCTAAGGGATGACGTTGTTTCTCATGAACGCTTACTCAGAATGCCCACAGTGATTGGCTGATATAGGGGATGGGTCATCATGAGAGAAATAGTTTTTCTGCGCTGTTTTTACATTAACAATTCCCTAAATCTCGATGCAGAGTTACAGTGAAGAGATAGACAACCATGTATGTTTTGGTTTGCTTTGTTTTTCATACTAAATGCCTTTCTGGGAGGCAGGTTTTAGAAACGCGACCGAATTAAATACAATTGAGCATTAGCGATCTTTTAATTTTTATTAAATTAATTCAGGCATAAAACCACCCTAGTTAAATACGCCTAAGGCGTACTGAATCAAATGTATATTTGTAAATTTTCGAATAAAGATTTAGTGAAATAACTTACATTGAAAACTGAAATTATCATTCATTC
>JAINUG010001694.1:0-18468 GCA_029706075.1 Aldrovandia affinis
TCCCACCCCCTGCTCGGCGCCTCCCACCAGGGCAACTCCAGAGGTGAAGAGAGTCCCAACCCCTCTCGGAGACTGGTTCAGGAGCCCATGCCGTGCGTCGGCGAGGCCGACTATATCTAGCTGGAACCTCTCGACCTCCCGCACCAGCTCAGGCTCCTTCCCCGCCAGAGGTGACATTCCCGTCCCTAGAGCTAGCTTCTGCAGCGAGGATCGGACCGCCAAGGCCCCTGCCTTCGGCCGCCGCCCATCTCACACTGCCGACCCCCTTGGCCCCTCCATGGGTGGTGAGCCCATGGGAAGGGGAGTCCTACGTTGCCTCTTCGGGCTGTGCCCGGCTTGAGCCCCATAGGTGTAGGCTCGGCCACCCAGGCGCTCGCCCTCAGGCTACCCCGGGCCTGGCTCAGGGGGCCCCGGTGACCAGCGTCCAGGCGAGGGAAACGTATTTCCGTATAGCTAAACATTAATCAGAAATTGTTCAATATAATACATTACTATATAATACTAATATTAATATATACTATATACAGGAGTTGCAGGAAATATCTCCAAACAAAATGGCTGCCTTGGTTAAAATGCTTATGTACTTTTATCTTTGCAACCAATAAACATTTAAAAATTTAAATCTTGACCAGCATCTTTCATCATTTTGTGCCCTCCAGATGTAAATTTCAGAAAGAACTGACATGGGTGCTGTTTTAGCCCCAGTGACTTGACATGGAATAATTCTCAATAAGACTATCATATGGGGTGATGTGGGTGTGTGTGTGTGTGTTATTCATAATCTCTTGGAGCAACTCACTATTTGAGCTTGGAGTGTGAGCGTAGCATCAGCATGGTCACTGTAATGTTTGGGTGTAGTGCTGGGACCCTAGGCCCCAGTAATGCTTAAGTGTAGCAATGCTCCTGCTATGCGTGCTGGTACAACACAATTATTTCAGTCATGCTCTCCTCATCTACTGCAGCTTTGCTTCTACATGTTGATGTCACATGACAGAACCTCTGGCAGTAATAACATCTCAATGTCTTTCAAAGATTTGCCTCAGTAACATTATTTCTCACTGTGAGTTATTTTTCAGTTCATCTGTGTTAATCCCCAGCTGAATCAACTAATGAAGCACTTACAAGAAACCCTCATTGCTAGCTATGTGTCATTCTAACTGTTTTCACGGTCTTGTTATACTGTTCCAATCCTTGCGTTAAGATAAACGCCAATTTGGTGGCCAATTGTACCGTTTATTTCTTTCAATTCGCCCTCCCCCTCGAGTTCGCTGCCCATCACTACAGGTCAAGCTAATACCCGGGGCAGCCAATGATCCGCCTCCTCCAAGATGGAACTTGCCCCATCTACTTTACAGGGGACGCCCTTCGCGCTTCTCGGCAAGCTTGTGCCGGCTCTTCCTCCCCACTCCCCTGGGCGGACAGCCAATCCTGGCCCCCGATTGGGGCTCCCAGCCAAACTGGGCTGGCGCAGCCCAGGTTTGAAGCGACTGCAGTGGCGAATGCTTTGACCGTTTTGACCATTCGACACCCGAGGCCCCTCCCATGTTTATCTTTTTAAGTGGGTTGAAACAGCTAATGGATTAGTCTTGCCGAGGACAGTGAGGGTTGTCGTGGAAATTAAAACTGGATCAGAAGATCAGGAAGAATTTATTTAAACAGTATTAAAGCTTTAATTACGAACAGCTGCACAGAGACCCGTGTCCGCAGGACAGCCGAATCTCAAATTCAAATGAGAAAATGTGATATTTATATCAAACACAATGGAAAAGGAGGGAACAGTGACAAGAGGCGATAGCAGGCGTTAACCTACAGGTAATAGGGCTATGGGCAACATAACAAGATAGAACAGGGGTGTTTCTGCAAGGTCATAAGCCAATGGGATGGAGGTTTCCTGCAGTGGAAACATCTCAAAAATAACAGATGTTCTTTTGAAGTTGTGTGAGCCCAGTGGCGTAGCGTGGGTTGCCAGCACCCGGGCGAAGTGCGTAGCGGCGCCCAACCTTTGAACAACAAACTGGTTTTGCAAGACCATTTCCACGAACCGGTTCCAATGCCAAGACCATTTTCCAGCGGACCGGGGGAGTGCAAGAGGAAATAAATTGGCGCCCCTCTGAAATTTTACACCCGGTGCATGAAACCCGGTCCATGGTGCAAAAAGGTTGGAGACCGCTGCCCTAACGCTGCCTCTATACACGTCTTCTGAAATTTCGCCCCTCGGAATTTTTGCGCCTGGTGCGCCCGCACCCGGTCGACAGTGCACGCTACGCCTCTGGGCGAGTGTTTGCCTGGCCACTCTGAACTGCAGCATCACATTGAGTTAATTAGTGTCTGCGTGTCTCCTGTGGATGCTTCTCTAGCATTCCAACTTAATACAAAATGTTTCCTTCCACAGAGTGAATTTCATTACAACCTAATATTCTAAGTTTCATCCATCATATATTTTCTCTGCATCACCTTGATATTTCTCCCTGTCCTTTTACTGCCATTAGTCTACTCTGCAATGTTCCATCTCCCATGGTTAGAGATTTTGGGTTCCTCCCTACCTTATCCTTTCTAGCACTGTTATCTGACAGATTTCTAGAACTGTCATGTGAGTAACTGTATTTAACATTAGCAGTATAAAAAAGTATTGTTTCATCAATCACTCTCTACAGTCACCGTAAGGGGATGGAGTTCACTTACAGTTTCCGCGAATCTGCGAGAGAGAAGGGTGGGGCACATGCGATGATCACCGTTCAAGGCCAGAATGTTGATAATGGCCGTCTGTAGCTGACTGAGGACTAGCACCAGCTGAAGGAAACAAAGCAAAGCATTGAAACATGCCTCTGGTTCATGGTTGGCTATTTAAATATAAACGTCACAGGAAATTGAACGTGAATGGATACTTTTCCAGAGCACCAAAAACACAAATGATCACCAATTACAGGACCTAATGGTTTGCTTGATTTGCTGTTACCAGTGACCGTTTATGAGAATATTCTTAAGGTTTACTCATATCCACGCGAACTATGGGATTTTCCGCAGACGCAAGCCTTACAGTCATCGTCCTACAGGAAATGCAATGAAATTGAAATGCGTGTTGAGGTGCAATGTCCAAATATTTTATCATTGTATAACAAACACAGAGTGTGTAGACTTAGCTGACAAAACAACTGCCTGTTACAAGAGACAAGCGAAGTCACTGAAGTTGTACTATAAAATTGGTACATGCTTGACACTGATATCCTAAATGATTGTTTACAATAAATCTCATAATACAAAGATGAAATTGTGAGACTTCAGAGAGTCTCTATCACCAAACTTGATAGGTATATGCTACAGGAAAGCAGTAGGAACTCAACAGGATCCAAAACACACACAATAAACAAAAGGTAGGCAAAAAATGTAAAACTAATAGCAAAATGAAGAATGAGATGAACTTGTGACATTACAGAGAATCATACAAACTCAATTAATTTAAATATAACTCCTCATGTCAAATTTCTAAATGGTTTGCATGTAAATGTAGATGTGCCAAGTAAATAATTTACACACATATTTTGGATATAATAACACTAATTTGTTAAAACGTTTAATATGTATAATAATATGACATACCATATATCTCCACAAATTATGTATTATTAGAAATTATGTACAAATACATATTTTCAAAATAATTTGTATATGATGCTTTTCAATTGAAACTTTTTTATGATTGGGCATAACACATATTGAAATAAAATAAAGATCATTTCATGCTCTTTCCAATGACACATAATTTGCCTATTCTTTCTCTTTCCATTTCCAAGAGGGAAGTGTTAGAATTAGATTGAAGTTAGGCTGAGTGTGAATGGGTGTGTTATGTGGCTAGGCACACACCGTGTTTATACAGAATAATGCATAAGGTGGATATGGGTTAAAATGCCATTAAAAAAATGCTATCTCGGTATGCATTAACTAACTAGTAATGTAAATGCTGTTATGCAGTCAGTTAAAAAAACACAATTGTTGCAGTTGGTGGCACAGAAGGGACTGTCTGTATTGTTGTCAGGAGGATTTAAGCGCGTTATTGGCCAAATCTCAGCAGTGTGCATTCGATCACGGTAAGAGTCATCTCGTTGCGTTCTAGTAAGTGTTGGTTACCCGGTGTTAGACTTAGGTGTGTAGTTTTCTGCGTTCGCTGCCTGTTTTCACCTGTTGCAGTAGCAGCTCTCGTTACTTTGTTAGCTTAATTAGTAGCTTGTTGCTTTTGTTCCAGTTTATTAGTGTCGAATACTAGCTTCAGTCGCTGCTTAGAAGATTTAGTTCAAAGTTGATTGATGTAGCGTTTCAATCGGTTTTTTGTTTAACAGGCGTAGCACCTGTGTCTGTAGTTGATTAGTGGGACGAACCTGTGAGTTGGTAATTAGTCTGTATTGTTGTCAGGGGCATTCGCCACATATAAGCAATCATAGTTGTGGATAGCGGCAGCTTTGCGGCAACCCTCACCTTCCCTAGCCTCACCGAGCGAAGACTCGGCGGACAAAGACAGAGGAGTCTACCGAGGGGGCCAGCTAGGGAGTGCTCGCCGCCGGTAAGTATCATAGTTTTATATCTCCGTGTTCTTCCTCTGCATCTAACACTACATGCTACCTCCCTATCCCAGTCCATGTCTCCTCTTCTAGATTGCCTAGAAGGAGAGATTCTACTCACACCGAAACCTCTCCAATCTCATCCACCCTCCGAGATCTCCTGGTGTTGACGTGGTGGTAACAGGTGGACTATGGAACTGCCAGTCCGCTGTCCGGAAGGCCGATTTCATCTCGGCCCAGGCCTCCCGACTCTCCCTGCAGTTCCTGCAGAACACGGCCACCCCCTGCTGCTCTCTTCGCTGCCTACACCTTCTCCCACACTCCACGACCCACAGGTAGAGGTGGAGTGACAAAATACTGATCTCCCCCTGTGGAGATTTGGTATTGTTCCTCTTCCTCACTTTTCACCCTCCTCCTTTGAATTTCATGCTGTCACTGTCACTGTGCCATGCAAACTGCACATCATTGTTCTTTATCGCCCTCCAGGTCCACTGGGAGTTTCTAGATGAGATGGACGCCCTACTCAGCGCTTTCCCTGAGGATGGCACTCCCGTCTTACTCCTCGGTGACTTCAACCTGCCGCTGGAGACCTCTCAGGCCTCTGCATTCCTACCCCTGCTTCAGTCCTTCGACTTCACGCTGGCTGAATCCCCATCCACCCACAAGGCCCGGTAACCAACTCTGACCTGATCTTCACTAAGAACTGCGCATCACCCAATGTTATGGTATCTCTCTGTGTCTGACCATTGCTTTCTGTCTTTCTCCCTCCCCCTCCCCTCTGTGCCTAAACCATCCTCACCTGCTCCACTGTCCTTGTCCGTCGCAACCTCCGCTCTCTCTCCCCCGCTGCCCTGTCGGCTACTGTTCTATCTTCCTTCCGCCTACTGATGCCTTCTCTCACCTACCTGCTGAGGAGGCATCGTCCACCTTACTTTCCTCTCTCTCCTCCTCCTTTGACTCTCACTGTCCTCTATCTACTAAACCTGCGCGCCTCTGCCCCCCCCTCCCCTGGCTAACCGACTCCATTCAGGCTAACAGACTGAAACTGCGCGGCAGAGAGAGAGGATAAGGAAATCCAAATCCCCTGTAGCTCTGACTGACTTCCCACACACTCCTGGCTTCCTTCTCCTCTAACCTCTCCTCTCTAAGTCTGCATCTTTCCTTTCCAAAATTCAATCTTCTGTTTCTAACCCTCGTAAACTCTACTCTTAAGTTTTCCTCTCTCCTCACCCCTCCTCCTCCCCCACCCCCTCCTCCCTAACCGCGGATGACTTCGCATCCTTCACTCACGAGAAAGTCGATGTCATTCGCAACTCCTTCCCCCCAACCTCTCCCTCACCCATCTCGCTACCTAAACCTCTCACCCCTCTATCCTCATTCTCGCCCCTCCCTGACTCAAGACATCCTTTCCTTCCCCCCTCTTCCAGTCCATTGCTATGGACATCCTCCCCTTTGTCTCCAATGTCATTAACTCCTCTCTTTCCTCTGGCTCTGTCCCCTCTTCCCTCAAATGTGCTCATGTTGTCCCCCTCCTCAAAAAACCCTCTCTGAATCCTGCTATTTCAAACTAGCGACCTGTCTCTCTCCTCCCATTCCCTTCCAAAACATTAGAGCGGGCTGTCTATAACCAACTGTCTGCTCATCTCTTACAGAACGACCTGCTTGATCCCAACCAATCTGGGTTCAGAGCAGGCCACTCCACAGAGACTGCTCTCCTTGCTGTCACTGAGGCGCTTCATGGGGCTAAGTCCCAATCCCTTAGCTCCGCCCTCCTCCTCCTCGACCTGTCGGCAGCATTCGACACCGTGGATCACTGTTGTGCTGATGACACTCAACTCTTCTCTCCTTCTCTCCATCTGATACCCAGATCCCGGCACGGATCTCTGCATGCCTGGCTGACATCTCTGCATGGATGTCCATCCACCACCTGAAGCTGAACCTGGGAAGACAGGCTGCTCTTCCTCCCAGCCGAAGGGCTCCCCGATGATTGATGCATCAATCACCGTGGAAGGCTCCATAGTGTCTCCGTCCCAGTCTGCCAGGAGTCTTGGGGTAACCCTGGACGACCAGCTGTGCTCTCAAGCCATATTGCAGCGATCACTCCGGACCTGCGTTTCTCCCTCCACAACATCCTGAGGATCCGGCCGTTCCTCACCCAAGAGCCACCCAACTCCTGGTCAGGCCCTGGTGATCTCACGTCTGGACTACTGCAATTCCTTGCTGGCAGGCCTTCCGGCCTGTGCCATCAAGCCACTGCAACTAGTCCAGAGCAGCTGTCGCTATCTGGTGTTAAACCAGGCGAAGTTCACCCACGATCACCTCTACTCTCCCTCTCTGCACTGGCTCCCCATCGCATGCGCATCAGATTCAAATCACTGGTGCTTGCTTTTCAAAGCTGACCAGAGGTACTGCTCCTCCTTACCTCCAGTCACTCATCACTCCCTACACCCTCCCAGACCCCTCCCGCTCCGCCTCCCTCTGGTAAACTGACTGTCCCTTCCCCTCCGGGCGCCTGGCAGCCGCTCTCGTGGTCTCGCCTCTTCTCTGTCCTGATCCCTTGCTGGTGGAACGACCTTCCGCAATCGGTCAGGACCGTGGAATCACTTGATCTTCCTAAGAGACTCAAAACCCACCTCTTCCAGACTCCACTACCACTGAACTCTATCCATCTAGCTAAATTGTCTTCACCACTGTTTACTTGTTCAACACTATAAATAAAAAAAAACATTCACTAACCTTTTCCCTTCCAGGTGTTATAGGTAATTGCGCAGATGCTGCAATGATGTCTATTGCTGTATTCCTGCACTGATCTTGTGCGCTAACTATGATTGTTCCTACCATGTATTAATGCACATCTTGTGAAAGTCGCTCTGGATAAGAGTGTCTTAAATGCTTAAAATGTAAAAATCTAAATGTACAGCACATTATTTCACTCATGGGGGCATATGCTTGTGTAAAACAAATCAGGTAGTTAGAAATATATACAGTGTTACAATGGCAAAATATAAAATATGTGGGTCTCTGTGGCTCAGTAGGTAGAGCATGGCATTGGCAACGCTTAGGTTGTAGGTTCGATTCCATTGGGACCAGGTACACTGAAAAATGCCATGCATTCACTACTGTAAGTCACTTTGGATAAAAAAGCGTCTAGTAAATGGCATATATATTGTGGAAATGTTTGGAAATAAGATTATACAAAAAGGGAAGGAAAAATCCAGGGGGTATGTTTGGCACATCTTGAACAAAAAGATAACTTATTAACAGAAATGAATGTCAGTAATGTTTGTCACTTTTTATGATGTCAGTGCTGTATGCTCATTGCTCTTTACTGCACTCTTTGTCAATAGTCAATTTTAAGAAGCTCCTAATTTCATGTGTATGGTCATTATTTTACTGTCTAAAAATATGCAATGCAAAAGCACACCTTTAGTAAATTGTTGGTAAATCTGGTCTCAATGTGTACTCTGATTTGGCTGAGATGGACTCCTTGTATGATAGTATTGTCATTGATGAGGACAGGTAGACTCACCTGGTACATGGGTATACTTGGGAATGATCTTCTGGCTTCTCAAGGTGAGGCGCACATTCATGAACATGATGGCAACGGCCAGAGTGCGATGATGGTGAGAACCCCCACAAACGGGTTGATCCAGATTGCGGTTCAGTTATCTCCAGCTGCAGGCAGAGGTATGTAGTTTGTTTGCCACATTTACAGTTTCAGAAGTCCATATTTTCAGTTTATGGAATGTTTTTATTCCAGTTCTGGATTTCATATCCCATCAGCTTTTCTGTGAATATTACATAGCACAATCATTTATGCCTGTCAACTGCATTTGGACACAGCCATTTTGCTGAAGAAAGTCAATTTGTGGTTTCTATGGTATTGTTACTCAGATTTAGTATATATATTTTGAATTCTTTCAGATTTTTTCCTGTTTTTCTCCCAATTTAGTGGCCAATTATACCCTCTATTTATTTATTTAAATTTGCCTCCCCATATGAATCCCCGCCCATTTTACAAAGCAAGCTAATTCTCAGAGGGCAGCGAACATTCTGGAAACTCCTTATGTGCTTCACCGCGGGACTCAAGCCAGCTCACCCTCCCCCCTTAGGGCGGGACAGCCAAACGCCACCCCCCACTCCCCACCAGGGTACAGTCAGGTTTCGAACTGCGACCATGATAGGAAGCTCACACTCATAAAGGACCAGCTAATACGGGTGCGTTAGACCGCTACACTATAGGACGCCCCTTCCAGATTGAGTAATTTGGTGAATTTGGTATTGCGTAATGATGGTGCAGATGGCGACAGTGTAGTGTAATGGTTAGGAACTGGACTTGTAACTCAGGGTTACTGGTTAGATTCCAGGTGGAACACTGCCGTTGTACCCTTGAGCAAGGTACTTAACCTGAATTGCTTCAGTAAAATATCCAGCTGTATAAATGGATTGTATGTAAAGAAATGGAAAGAACTGTAAGTCGCTCTGGATAAGAGCGTCTGCTAAAATGCCTAAAATGTAAAATGTAAATGTAAATGCAGATGACAGGGTCTGGGTTCTGATCCACAGGCCACACTGCCTCACCAGCCTCCCTGTTTTACAGTACAGCAAAAGAAATGTTGAGCTCACTGAACTCTCACTGCACTTCCCTGACATTCAAGACAGTGCTTCATTAAAAAACACCTAGGTATTGTCCAAAGGCATTTACAGTTTTCTCAATTGCTTACACACTAAAATTGGAACTTGAAACGCAATCACTGAAACCTGAAACTCATGTACCAAATCCCTAAACCAAGTCTGCAAAATTGCAAGCACAATTTCTGCTTTATACTCAGTTTTCAATTCTAAATTACACTTTTTGCAAAACACTACACAGTTTCTACATTAGGCACAACATTCAAAATTTAAATATCTTGTGTTCCTTGGAAAAAGCAACGCCAATCAAAATGCCAAGCTTTATTTACCAATTGGCAACACCCACTTGGTTCTACGTTTAAACACTAGTTGCTTAATTGAGAGAAAATAAATCAGAGCTTTAGCACTATAAAAAGGCCACAGGTGAGCTCTCCTGTTTTGGAGGGAAATGGACATCAATGGTGAAGCAAAGAGCTAGAGGTCAAGGAGTGAGAGTAAAGAAGGGAAGACGAGGACGAGGAAGGACAGTTGTCTCAGATGAGATCAGGGCCACATTGGTTAACCATGTACTCAACCATGGATTGAGTATGAGGGAGGCTGGGCAGAGAGTTCAGCCCGACCTGAGCCGCTACACGGTTGCATCTATCATCTGTACATTCAGAAATAAGGGCGGTAAGTTACCTTCTATCTACACTATGCTACTGCTCTTTATATATGTACTGCAGTCCGACATATCAGTAGGCCTATGTTACTCAGTGATTGTTGGCCAATGTTACGGTAATATCATTTCATATTGAAAAAAATATTATTTTTAGCTTACTGTAACCAATCATATCATATTTTGGATCTTCTGCAGAATTGAGAGATGACCAGGCCATGGTGGAAGACACCCGGCTGTTCACACCAGAACAGGAGACCGCTATTGTGAACATGGTGGTGGCAAACAATACCATTAGACTACGAGAAATCCAGAACCACATAATTGCAGACAACACAATATTCAATTACATTCACCGGGTGGGGCTTGTCTACATTGGACCATGTATTACAGCACAAGCAAATCCAGATGAAAGAGGTCTCTGGGTGTCATTTGAGTGAAACTCAACAGAGAGGGTTAAAGAACAGCAGCTATGAATATGTGCAAATTAGTATTATACTGTGAATTTACTATCATATCAGCACTGTATACACATTACAGTACTGTAATCCAGTTTATTGTGCTTCACCATATTGACTGCTCTAGGTCTATTTCTCATATTGGGTCAGATGCAAGAAGACTTTTACGCACAAATTCGTTCGTAAGTCACTTTAAGTGATTTACGAGAATTTGCCGCATTCACCAATTTTCTCGTATTTAGAATTTTCTCTTAGGTACAAACAAGATTTACAAGTGGTCCAGAGCTGTCGCTACCTAGTCATACGTACAATTTGCCTGCCGTTCTCCAAAGCAAAATAACTTTTTTTGACTAATGGAATCTATTTCGTTACTTAGAAGAACTGTTGAGTTTGAATATATAAATTACACGATAAATGATAGAATTCATAATGTATAATCATTTTTGAGAGTATCCTGTTTGACAATTGTAGGCCTATATTTGACTGTTTTCTTTTTCAAATTGTAGAATAATATCATTTCATAATTCATTAATATAATTTTATCATTATCATTTGTTTCAATTGTGGCTATTGAGGCTATGGTATAATACTACAATATCTTGGAAGAGAGAGTGCGTCTTTAGAGTGCGCTGATCTATTTGAAGAGACAGACAGATCGGCTAGTGTCGCGCTTTTTTGGGTTACCATGGCTGTGCTTCTCGCTGTCAGTTGCTGTCCAGGGGGATATCCGCTGCAACACCGACAAGGCAACCATGCGGGTATGGCATGTCATTCCGCTCATCGGGTGTGCGTAACAGAGACTTCCTCCTGACCCTCCTGTTGCAGTCCTGGATCACCTTGCTTTCGCGAGATGTTTCTTTGACTCCAATTTCATATCACACCATTTTTTGCTACAGGCAACAGATGATACTCGTTAACTGCACAGGTATTTTTTCACCTTTGGTTTTAACAGGTCCCTTAATTCCACTGTTGATGCTCTTAAATAGTATGTGCTGCCGGTTACTTATTTCCTATAGTAGTACTTCAATCTCCGAGCTTGTAAAGTTTTCTTCTTGGTTTCGCTCGCGCCATTATTATTGAATGACTTTCCTATGAAATGGGGCGACACTAACCTTATACAGCATTATTGGGGCGTTAATTATGCTAATTCACAAATCACATGAGCAACGCACTCATTTAGAAGGCGTTAGCATTCAGCATGTTTAACCTAGCCAAGAGGGATAGGGGCCAGACATTATTGGTCACGTGCCATTGTGAATGTCCCTGGACAGCGTGGAGAGGGAATATCACCATGTGGCAGCCGTTAGCCAGCAAGGTGTCCTACATCACCATGCCAACCTTAGTCCCTGCAACACACATCATCTCATCACATTCCTGGACACACTACATGGCATCCTCATTTACATTTTACATTTTTAAGCATTAGCTTCATTCCAGCTGAGAGAGGGTGGGCCAGAGCAGCCCAGGTATGTTGTCATCTGGGACAGCGTGGAGTTTCCCCTGGGATGCTCTGGTCCATGATGGTCTCGACCACCACAATTTATTGTTCTATACCTCCCACCATATTCCCCATTCCTAAACCCAATTGAAGATTTTTCGGCATGGGAGTGGAAGGTGTATGACTGCCATCCCCTTGCACACATGCCTCTTCTCCAGGCAATGGAGGATGCATGTAGTGAAGAATTGATGGGGAGCTTTCAGCGGCTGGATCCATCCTGCATGAAGATTCTTTCCTCGTATTTCTTTGGCGGAGAACATAAACATGATGTAGATGAAGTGCTGTGGCCAGAGCAAAATAGGAGGCAGGATGCCGCCTAATTTATTTTGCATTTGTTTTTGTGTTTTTAGAGTTTTTGAAAAATTGGCCACTTCATTTTTATTTTACCCCTAACCCTTTATCTTACTGAATGTTTTCAGGTTTTTCTCCTGGTATGTAAAGTCTTACATACAAAACACAGAGTGTTCCAAAATACTGCATTTTTGGATTTTAAAAAAAATGTTTTTGTTACTGTATTGCATTTGTGTTTATTTATATACAGTACAGCCTGAGTTTTAGGCAGGTGTGAAAAATGTAGTAGAATGCTTTCAAAAGTTAATGAACAGAAGAGAAATCTAAATCAAATCAATATTTGTTGTGACCACCCTTTGCCCTCAAACAGCATCAATTCTTCAAGGTACACTTGCACAGTTTTGAAGGAACTGGCGGGTAGGTTGTTCCAAACACCTTGGAGAACCAACCACAGATCTTCTGTGGATGTGAGCCTCAAATCCTTCTGTCTCTGCATGTAATCCCAGACAGACTCGGCGATGTTGAGATCAGGGCTCTGTGGGGCAAATCATCACTTCAGGACTCCTTGTTCTTCTTTACTGTGAAGATAGTTCTTAATGACATTGGCTGTATGTTTGGAGTCGTTGTCCTGCTGCAGCAGAATAAATTTGGGCCAATCAGACGCCTCCCTGATGGTATTGCATGATGGATAAATATCTACCTGTATTTCTCAGCGTGAGGACACCATTAATCCTGACCAAATCCCAACTCCATTTCAGAAATGTGACCCAAACTTACAGGAACCTCCACCATCTTCACTGTTGCCTGCAGACACTCATTATTGTACGCTCTCAGCCCTTGGCAAACAAACTGCCTTCCGCTATTAGCCGATAACCACATTTGACTCAGTCAGAGCACCTGCTGCCATTTTCACCAGTTCCTATGTTTTCGTGCATAGTTGAGTCGCTTAGCCTTGTTTTCTTCTGTTCGCTCCTTTGCATTTTGTAAATTGATAAAAATAAACAATTCAATTTATATTTTGAAAGCATTCTTATACAGCATTTCTTCACACCTGCCTAAAGCGTTTGCACAGTACTGTATATTTGATGAATACATTACTGTAACAATCTTATGACTTGGCTACAATTAACATTGAAAATCAAAAGCATAAACCTACTGATAAGATATTTATAGTAGTGTTTTGTATTGACACATCAGTGTGTTGGACGGTAGAAGAGATCTATTCATATGATAAGCGTGTATGTGTCATTTTATGATGCAAAAAGAACATTTTGGAAAAGAAAACCGTTCAGATACAGTGTTACTTTGCTAGAGATTTGCAGGGTTTGTTTGTGTTGTGGTTTTGTGCTTAGAGTTTTTGAGAAAATTAATGAATTCAGAAAACGTGTGTAAACAATTGTGAAAAACTGTAAGCGACAGAAGGTCATTCAGGAGACACACTGGTGGAAATATAGCATTACAGACTAGTGTTGCTCTGATGGAGAAGGCAGAGGGAGGACAGAACATTCTCACATCAGAGGGAGTCAAAGTTGGTCCACAGCACTATGAGATAGTGATAGTGAATGGTTTCAGGAGGCAGAGCAGGTGATCCCAGCTTCAATATGGGCAGTGCAGCCTGGGAAAGAGTCAGATATTAAATTCACAGGGAAGACACACCTCCACAGTCCAGGGTACCTGGCACCTGGACCGGACATTGGCCTGGGCTGGGGACCTGGGTACCAACCTGCCGAGGGGACAGGATAGTGTGACAGTACTATGGATGGTGTGAAGGTGCTATCCGGATGGTGCCAGTGGTGTATGGAGCCGGTATGATGTGGTGTTACTGGATGGTGTGATGGTGTTATGGATGGTATGATGGTGCTGGACAGTGTGATGGTGTTATGGATGGTGCTATGGATGGTGTGACAGTGTTATGGATGGTGTGATGGTGCTATGGATGGTGTGGTTGTGCTATGGATGGTGTGATGGTGTTATGGATGGTATGAAGGTGCTATGTATGTTGTGGCGAGCTGGATGGTGTAATAAAGCTATGGATGGTGTGAGGTACTATGACGGTGTGGAGTGTTATAGGTCTTGTGATGGTACTGTGGTGTGATTATGGATGAAGTAGCAGTACTGTAGATGGTGTGACAGTACTATGGATGGTGATGGTGTTATGGATGGTGTGAAGGTGCTATGGATGGTGTGACAGCGCGCATGCCTGATCGACGATCCACCAGTGCATCCATCATAACACTGGCATCTAAAATCATTCTTCTAAACAAATACGTTTTCCTGAATGCACAAAGGGCACAAAAGCCATTTACAAAATCTCTTTGAGTCTCAAATAGAATGCAATGAACATAGAAGGCTTTGCTTTTCACAGTAAAAATACATAGAAAACTTTGGATAAACTGCATACATTGTGCACTCCACAAGTAACAGATTTAATGGCTGCAGTGCGGGTACTACAGTTTTGGATAATAGGTAAGCCTATCTGCTACAGTGGGCTTTTCCCTCAGACTCCAGAGACATCTGTTCTGCAAGCATTCACCCATCAAGGTGAGATTCGTGTAGTTAATTCTGTTAAACAACAGCCCTGCTGACTTGAACCTCTGGACACTGACCTTGCTTATCAGCTCCATTATGCTTCAACGATTCACAGCACAGACACTCACACTCTGGCACAGACACTACTCCATGGCACAGACATACTAAGCACAGACACTCACCCCTGGCACAGGCCATCTTGTCCCTACCACAGCACAGGCCGCCACTCTACGGCACAGACCTCACCCCTACAGCACAGACCTCACTACGCACAGACCTCACCTCAGTACAGACACTCACCCTACAGCACATACACTCACCCCTACAACACAGACATCCTCCCCTACAGCACAGACCTCACCTCAACGCTGAACTGCTTACCCCTACAACACACTCACCACTACAGCACAGACTCACCCCTACAGCCCATCGCTCCACCTACAACAATTATACTGCCAACACGGAGCCTCACCACTCTAGCACAGACTATCATCCTCTCTACAGCACAGACTCACCCCTACAGCACAGACACTCATCCCTACAGCACAGACCTCATCCCTACAGCACAGACACTCACCTCTGGCACAGACACTCACCCCTACAGCACAGACCTCACCCCTACAGCACAGACACTCACCCCACAGCACGAATACTCACCTCACAGCACAGACACTCACCCCTACAGCACAGACCTCACCCCTTGCAGCACAGACCTCACCTTACAGCACAGACATACCTCTACAGCTAGACCTCACCTGGCACAGACACTCACCTCTACAGCACAGACCTCACCTTAGCACAGACCTCACCCCTAGCACAGACCTCACCTCAGCACAGACACTCCACCTCTACAGCACAGACACTCACCCCTACAGCTGACCTCACCCCTATAGTGGCACGTGCATACCCCGTGTGTTCCAGATGTGGACAGGGGTGTGGTGGCGGGTATATTGTAATCGGAACCGGTTCTTCCCAGCGTCTCAAAAACTCTTCATCTCCACACACTCCTCCAGCATAGGATCAAGAACATAAGCGACGTCACAAGTACACAGAGAGAGAGAGAGAGAGAGAGAGAGAGGGGAATCATTTACATACATGGTCTCTTAACATGCCTTGATATTTAGAGCAAATGACAGACTGCAATGACAAACTCATTTAAAGGCACATTTTACGACAGATACATTTGAATGAGCATACAGAAAGATAGTAGTGGCGCTCCTGTTCTCCCTCTGGGTTTAGTGATTCCTGAGGCTTGCATCTCTGGATTCACGCCACAGAGATGGGTTATGATGTTCATATTCATTCACTCCCAACCATCATGCTACACTAGATCACCTAAGTCCACAATATCAAGTGTACCATATTTCAACATTATTACTCTATGAGGGATAGTTAAGAATGCTGCATGCCTCACTCTGATTCTACCCATGCTAGCATGATTGCAGACCTCAAAATCACAAATGCTCACTCAGCCATGCATGCTACAAACAAACACACACGCACACACATATAAACACACACACACACAAAGCACACACACGCTGCGCTTTTACACATGCATATTCTGTGTCATATGCAGAGGAGCTCATCACTAACTAGGTACTGGTTTGTGCAAGCTGGTGAATTCAACACTCCCATACACATACTGGTATATGGGTGTTGCTGAATAGATGGCACATTTATAACAGTCCGGTGCTGGAAGGCCCTATTTTTGTTACAGTTATCTTTTGCGTACCTGTTTATTATAGGCACTGAAGAATGGTAGTATATAGTATACTATCTAATTACATGAGATCCATATCAATTCACTATAAATTACAAGTGTGAAAATGGCACACATTTTTTACTATATTTACAAATTGCTTTGAAGGTGAAATGGTTCAATAACATAGGAATTCTTACCTCTTTTTTAAAAACATGATGCTTGGATATTTGAACCAAAAGTAGATCAGAACATATTTGGATGCAATATTTCTTAATGATCTTTTTCAAATGATATGAGTTGGGTGTGCGCATCTGGTATAATGCAGCTAATAATTTATTTTCTTTCTCCTCAGATATTTTAAGTATGCTGCATATTTTTTAAGTGCGGCCCAGTAACCATCTTCGACCCACAATATCAGATAACCTCCAGTGAGAGTAGAATGGCAAATACGCCTCAATCTATATAAATTGGGTATAACTTTTTCCCAGTTAATTACCTAAGCAAAGTACCTTTTTGGAAACTTATTTTTGTATATGGTGGCAATTATTGGATCTTGTTACCATATAAAGAATTACCTGTTCAGAATCCAAATTCTATGGTAAATTTTAGATTCAGGTAAGCAATTTAATAGTTGGGAAATTCCATAGGTTTGTGTTGTGTGCCATGCCATATACAGAAAATATTGTGTAATATTATATACACATATATACACCACCATTTATATGTGTGCAAAAAAAAAAATGTTGTTCGACAGATGAAAAAATGTATGCTTCCTTTCTGGGAGGTCTGAGAATGTAAGGAAAGTGTGTGTGTGTCACGTGTTTGTGTGTCTATAATGTTGTTTATAGATGAATTTATATTTTATATAAAGAGTACATTACATGCAGCTCAAAGGGTTGCAAAGGCTGCCACAGTCCACTTACGGTAAAAGACACAAAGAATTTGTTTTATGATTTAATGATTTTCCACAGCTTACACACATAGCGGCGTCGTATTTGACGCATTCCTGATTCAGGAAGAGACTTACGTGGCAAGAGTCATGTCGGGTGAACATTGTGCCTTTGGAATCAGAGCCCCAGACAAGACATGGTGGCAATGGCCTGAGAAAGAGGATGGAACGTTAATCACGCTGTAATCGTTACCCCTTCTGCAGAGAGACACTAATTCAGGGTGGTGCTGTTTGAAATCTGGAGAGAGACAATCTGCTAAAAACAAAAAAGATAAAAAACAGACAAAGATGGACCTGGATAGACAGCCTGTGTAGATCCAGTGAGTTCATATTCAAATCGATCATTTCTTAATACTATATAACCTGGCTTATATATATATATTTTAAATACAATGTCCAGTATTTTACTGAACCATACTTATGGTATGATTCATGATATACAGTATATGCATATATTTATATTTTCATATTTTCTTTTTATGTACTTACTGATTAACACAGTTACTAAACAATGTGGGTGGTTTTCTTGGAGACGGCACCTTTCTGTAGATGTCTTACCTCACTCCAGGTAAACCAGCAGGGACAGAGCAGCCATAAGAGTCAGGACAGATGCAGAATGATCCAGCGTCCAGCTCTGTGGACAACCAACAATCATTAGCCACTCCTCAGACGCGTATATGGCAAATTGGCACATCGATATTGAAATATGAAGAGAAATAAAGTGGACCTGTGAGAGTCTGTTCCCACAAACAACTACATCTTGGGAAGTGAGCTAGCAGTGTTGTCAGTATCCACACAGGCTAGGCAGAGGAAGATATGGACCATAAACCGGGCCCATTGTCATATGGACCATAAACACCATTGTCTTTTAGTTAGAGTCCTGGACTATGGACCTCTGGGACAGAGTTCAGCGTCAAGCCAAAGCTTTGAGAGCAAAGTGTAATTTACTTGCATGTCTGAGGCTAAAACGACATTAAGACTCCCTGGGTGAGGCACAGTCTAATAATACTGTGTGTTATGGTGAATTTATTTATGGTGAGCTGCAGCAGGACCACACTCTCACGGTGTGCTTCTCTTATGCCACCTGAATCTAATTTCTCCTGTTCAGCTAGAACTCTCCAGTTCTATCAAAACCTCTGTTTTGTGAAAACCATTCACAGGATCATTTAATTTAAGCTGATTTAAAGACATCTTG
>JAINUG010001695.1:0-18417 GCA_029706075.1 Aldrovandia affinis
CACTCCTGAATCTCCCAGTTATTGTAGCTGAGGTCCAGTGTCTGTAGTATACAGTTTGGACTCTTCAATGCAAAGAACAGAGCAGCTCCACTCCTGAATCTCTCAGGTTATTGTACCTGAGGTCCAGCTTCTCCAGGGGTGAGGAGACTGACTGCAGAGCTGAGGCCACAATTTCACAGGATTCCACTGTGAGACGACACCCACTGAGTCTGTGAAGACACAACAAGCAACATTTACTAAAATATTGATGATTTATAAGAAACATTTATTCTATTGTAATTTCTATTGTAATTATTCTAACTGTCAGTGTGGTCATTTCCTCTTCTCAGAGAGATGGGTGTGGCACTGAGTTGGTTCCAGCATAAGGGGGCAGTATTGAATACAATGAATTTGGTTAAGAACTCAGAATACACACCTATAACATACAGGTAACTGCCAAACTAAAGGAAACACCAGGGCGTTGGGCCACCACAAGCTGCCAAAACAGCTTCAATGCACCTTGGTATAGATTCTACAAGTGTCTGGAGCTCTATTAGAGGGATGCAACATAAGTGTTCAACTGGGTTGAGATCTGGTGACTGAGATGTCGCTGTCATATGGTTTATATCGGTTTCATGCTCATGAAACCATTCAGTGACCACTCGTGCCCTGTGGATGGGGGCATTGTCATCCTGGAAGAGACCACTTCCATCAGAATAGAAATGCTTCTCCACAGGATGAAGGTGATCACAAATGGCTTTGTATTTATTAGTGTTTACCTGGCTCTCTAAGGGGTTGAGTGGACATAAACCATGCCAGGAAAACACACCCCAAAACATAACAGAGCCACCAGAACCCTTCACTGTGGGAAACAAGCAGGGTCGACAGGGTCCTAGTGCACGTTGTCACTAACGACATCCCAAAACAGCAGTCTGAACAGCTAAAAGAGGATTTTGTCCATCTATTTGATGTCCTCAAACTGTTCTTTGGCAGTGTCTACATCTCTGGCCCCACCCCCACACTCGACCGCGGCATGGGCCGCTTTAGCAGACTGCTCGCTCTAAACACCTGGCTCTCCTCCGCTTGCGGCTCTCATAACGTACATTTCTTCGACAACTTCAATCTTTTTTGGCAACGTAGTCGTTTCTTCAGTATGGACGGTCTCCACCTAAACCTAGCGGGGGCACGAATGCTTTCTGCTAACTTAGCATACAGCATCAACCACACTTGTTTGCTCATCCACACCTGGCCACCTCGTATCCATGAGGTGACTTCCGGTTCCTCCAACTCTGACCAGTCCCCCAAAGATTGACGCTCCCCTGACCTGATTAGTGTGAGAATTAGTGCTAGACTGCCACCTATTGTCCGAAGAGGAGAATCTGCTCCAGGTCGCAGACCTACTGAAGTTTTTCTAAGCAATTTATTAGATGTGCCTTTAGTACAGTGTTGCTCAGTTACTGCTGCTGACACAGAGACACCCCTTTTAGAATCTGCTTCAGTTTTTAAAGCTCGAAATGGACTTGGTCTGCTCCACCTTAACGTTAGAAGTCTGGGCCCGTATTCACAAATAATTTTATCTTACCACTAGGAGTACTTCTAAATCGCACTAAGACCTTTTAGTTAGGAGTCCCACCTTAAAACCTATTCACAAAGCTCCAAAGACCAACTCTTACTAAGGAATTCCTAGCTAAGAGTGAGGGCGGGGTTGACGTCGTTGCTAGGGATGACTTTGTTTCTCATGAACAAGCTTACTCAGAATGCCCACAGTGATTGGCTGATATAGGGGATGGGTCATCATAGTGAAATAGTTTTTCTGCCGCTGTTTTTACAGTAACAATTCCCTAAATCTTGATGCAGAGTTACAGTGAAGAGATAGACAACCATGTATGTTTTGGTTTGCTTTGTTTTTCATACCAAATGCCTTTATGGGAGGCATGTTTTTAGAAACGCGACCGAATTAAATAGAATTGAAACATTAGCGAACTTTTATTTTTTAATTAAATTAATTCAGCCATAAGACCACCCTAGTTACATCGCCTAAGGCGATCCGATGCACCCCTATTATATTCTAATAAAGATTCTAAAATACAAATGTACGCTACGTGTCACTGATTTAACATGAAACCAATAATACTGACTAGTCAATTGGTTACATGTCTGCATCTCGTAAACATCAGCGGGTATCTATATATAATATATATAATATTATATATAATACCCTCGCGATTGAGCGGTACCTTTTATGAGCTATGTATCATTCAATATCTCCAGTGTTGACGCGATTGCGACAACGATTGCCGGCCGCAGCAGATTTTCGGATCGCCGTGAGTAGGTCTTTAGCGACTTAGAAGTCCTCTTGACTGCTTCTAACTTCTCCTGGACTTAGGAGCTGTTTTTAGCTCTCAAACCCTTTGTGAAATACTCTTATCCCAAAAATTTAGGAGTCCTACATTTATGAGTGACACGCCCATTATTTTTGGGACTTGCTTCTAAATCGCGCAGTTAGGACCAACTTTTACCCTTAAAATTCTTTGTGAATACGGGCCCTGGTCCCTAAAATGGATTATGTCAACATTCTGGTTCAACAGGCTATGCCAGACATTTTAATAATTTCTGAATCGTGGTTGAAAAAATCAGTCTTAGACTCTGATTTAGGTCTTGATGGTTTTCATATTTTTAGAGCTGACAACCAACATGCCTCATAGATATTCACTCAGTGGAGTCCTTCCTCAAGGTATCAGTGATCACTGTCCTATTGCTTGCATCAGGAACATGAAAGTGCAAAGGGCTCAGCCACGTATCATCACCAAAATAAATTTTAAACACTTTGTAGCAGATGATTTTCTGTGTGATTTAAATGGGTGTGATATGAGTAGGGTGTCTCTTATCAATAACCCTGACCAGGCTCTTACTTATTTTATCAATAATTGTAACATTTTGGCTGATAAGCATGCCCTTTTAAGAGAATACGGATAAAAACAGGCAGACAGTTTGGTTTTCACACGAGCTCTCAAATATTCTCACTGAAAGGAATTCAGCCTGGGCGAAAGCCAGAAAAACTGGGGTGCCCTCAGACTGGATTTTATTTAGACATCTAAGAAATAGATTTACAACTATGGTCAGGAAAGCCAAGTCAGATTTCTATCTTAACTCGCTACACATGAGTGCTGGAAATCCTGGCAAATTCTGGAAAACAATTAAGTCCATGAAGAATAACTCTGCCCCAGTACTTCCTCAGCAGTTACTCTCTGTTTCAGGTCCCTTAAATGAGAAAGTGGAAATCTGTAATTCTTTTAATGATCACTTTATTAGTGCAGGACATATCTTTGATAGATTAAATCCCCTAGACATCGCGGGTTGGGTAGGTCAGCATAAACCTGTTGAGATCCGCTCATCTAGTCCTGAGCCCTCAACTACTCACCCGTTTCTCTCTGAAACCACTCATGGAGGGAAGTCGGTGTAGCTCTCAGGAGATGGAGTCTACGGGGCTGACTCTCTTGACCCTAGGCTTTTAAGTTTAGGTACTTCTGTAATTACAGGACCCCTGACTCACATTTTTAACCTTTCCCTTAGCTTAGGAATTGTCCCAAAGATTTGGAAATCGGCTCACGTGCTTCCTCTTCATAAGGGGGGCGACGTCAAAGACATTAACAATTACCGCCCAATTTCAAAGCTCTCCTGTTTAGCCAAGATCCTGGAGTCCCTAGTTAATGGTCAAATCCAGTTTTACCTAGCTACCAATGGTATTTTAAATTCAGTTCAGTCTGGTTTTAGATCTGGTCATAGCACCATTTCAGCCTCAGCTTTGGTTATAAATGATATTGTATGTGCACAAAGGGTTGAGCTGTGCAGCACTCTTTGTTGACCTGTCCAAAGCTTTCGACACAGTTGACCATGCACTTTTAATTCATAGACTAGGCCTGGCTGGCTTTGATCAGAAAGCATGTCAGTGGTTTACAAGCTACCTTACTAATAGATCACAATGCATTGTAGCTGACTCCATTAAATCCCCTTCCTTGGAGGTCACTAGAGGTGTTCCACAGGGTTCAATCCTTGGTCCTCTACTCTTTACTTTATACATCAACAACATTGCCTCATTTACAAATGACTGTAAGGTACATTTTTATGCTGACGATACAGTAATTTATTCATCTGCTCCTTCATTGGGTGGTGCATTATCCATTTTACAGTCAGCTTTGAACTCATTTCAGTGCTCACTTCTAGAGCTGAAACTTGTTTTAAATGCGTCGAAAACAAAAGTCATGCATTTTTCAAATCACCGCTCCATGAAGAAATCTACTGATAAGATGTACACTTTAGATGGGTCGATAATTGAAAGAGTATCCTTTTATAAATACCTTAGGATTTTTATTGATGAGAAGCTGTCCTTCAAGACACATATAGATGGTCTTTGTAAAAAACTACAGGTGAAACTTGGATTTCTCTACAGAAACAAATCTTGTTTCTCTCTGGAAAATAGAATGTGTTTAATTCAGTCCACATTCGTGTCAGTAATAGATTATGGTGATATTATTTATATGCATGCTTCCTCTACTACCCTCAAACAACTCGATACGGTTTACCACTCTGCACTTCGTTTCATCACAGGTGACCATTTTAGAGCGCATCATTGTGCACTTTATCAGGCAGTTGGATGGTCTTCCCTGGCCACCAGGAGAAAACAGCACCTTCTCTATGTTTTTAAGGGGATCTTACAAAAGCTTCCCTTTTACATGAATTCTCTTTTTAACATTGCACTCAAGTTTTTATCAGACAAGATCTCAGGATTGGATTACTCTTGAAGTCCCACGTGTCAGAACTGAGTTAGGTAAAACTGCTTTTTGCTATTGTGGGCCTAGAGCTTTTAATGAGCTTCAGGAGACCTTCAAACTGGACTCTGTGGACTGTAGAATCCTGTAAGATTCCACCCGAACACACCAAATGGCGGACGTGTCCGAGTGTGGAGGTATAGCGTGTAGCCTTACCTTAGTGTTACCGGAACGGGATTAAACGGAGGTTTAATTAACTCCAACTCTATATGACTCCATGTATGTTAGCTTTTCTCTCTGTTAACTCTTACTTCTAGACTCGTATAAGCAAATGAGAGACTGTAGTCTCTCGTCTCTCGTCTCGCGTAGTGTGGCGCTATACGGGTTGCTATCTCTATATGAGATGCAGACGTGCCTCTGGCCTGTGTAAAACCTAGCAAGGATACAGTTGCGTATCTTGCAACGGCACTAATGTATAGGCGAGTGACTACGGAGTTGCAACGTTCTATGTGTGTGTGTTAACTTAATCTTAAAACCACAACGTGTAACTGCAGTCTAGATTAATGAGAGATGCTTTGGTATGAAAATGTTTATTAACCGGACTTGCATAAAAACATCAAACAGAATTTGTAACGTAAGAATACAAAAACGGCTATCGCCAAGTTGCGCAGGAGTTAAAGTGAATCACCGCGACGTATGCCACTTTTCCCCTAAATACCCACACATCAAAAGAAGCCATCAAACACCAAATAAGGACACAATCACTGAAAAACTGAACCACTTCCTGCGCTGTTTCTGTATGCGCATCACACTGCCAGTCCCACAGACGGCCGCTGACCGAAGATCATTTGCATTTGCACCGTTCACTTTTGAACGGTGTTCTGAGATCCTCAGTAAGCGCCACCCGCACCACTACATCAATGACACCAACCCACTGCTCATTACATCAGCTCTCCAACAACACCAAACATGCTTATACTGTACATGTGAATGATGAAGTTTACAGTATAACACATTAAACTCAGCGATGTGGTCAAGTCTTGAGAACAGTCCCCACTGTGTCCTGTTTTGCTGAGACAGGATTAGTGTGGGGCCTGAGAGACGTCTGGGGCAAAACCATTGTTCTCACCCGTTGGCTCCCTGCTGGTAATACACACACAGTTCACACTCTTTGGGGGCACTTCAGGGCATAGTTCTTTGACCTGCCCTACAGTTTCCATAGGAATTTTTCAAAATATGCTTAAGGATATAGAGTTAGTGGTATATGAGTGTTTCTAAATTTATCGTAACTATTGTAATTACTACTATTGTAACACTAGTTTCTTCTTATTATTGTTATTTTGTATGATGCTTTCATCTATTTTTATTGTCCTTGTCTTATTGTTTGTTTATGTGTAATTTATATAATTGTTTTGTATTCAGGGCACCATTGTAAATAGACCTTGGTCTCAATGGGCTCCCCTGGCTAAATAAAGGTAAAATAAAAATTTTAAATTTAAAAAAAAATTCCACTGCCAAGTAGACAACTGCCTCACTGGCTCATGTCAAGTATTTGGGTTAGAAAGGTAGCTAACTGATTAGCTAACATTAGCCAGGTAGCGTTCCCTTGTTATTAGTGATGTGACAAATGGATATTTGTTTCTTCTCGTTTAAACAGCCATATTTTTAGCGGTTTCCCGTTTAAACGTTCAGAAATTTGCATCCTAATCTCCAAGCTATTCACTTAAGATTTGTATATATAACTTATTTAACCCCTAGAATTAGACATTTGATCAAATTGGACTCATTTCCTCTCTGTCAGCCTTGTTCACAAAGCCTCATAGGTACCTTCACACACATGTTTTGGGAATGCCCTGAGGTACAGTCCTTTTGGTTACAAGTCACCGAATCTCTATCAGAAATTCTCAATAAAGATATTCCATGCTGCCCCTCACTATGCCTCTTAAATGACAACTCTCAGGTCCCTATGTATACATGCCATTTAGCAGATGCTTTTATCCAAAGCGACTTACAGTAGTGAATGCATTCTTTTTTTTTCCACTACATGTGGTCCCAGTGGGAATTGAACCCACAACCTAAGCATTGCCAATGCCGTGCTCTGCCAACTGAGCCACAGAGAACACGTCTGTGTATGAAAAAAGAATCCGGCTTTCTGGCCTAACTGCCGCAAAGAAAATCCTGGTAGTACGGTGGAAACCACCACACACACTTTCAGTAAGCCTTTGGTGGTACTTGCCGTTAGATATTTTGACTATAGAGCTCTCTGTTGCACGGTCTCATGGTGCCAAGGGAAAGACCATAAGGTCTTAGTCAGAAGCTCTTCTAGCTGCTAAATCTCTTGCCAAAGGGAGGGGGGCATAGATCACTCACCAGGGAGGGAAATGAAAAGGTTGAAGATAGATATAAAATAGGTAAATTGTTGTTGATAGTCAAATCTGTTTATAATGCAGAATTGACAACATACTTGCTGAGGGGCCAGGCCTAATTTCGTTGTACTTGTTACAATGACAAATACATCTATCTATCTATCTATCTATCTATCTATACTTGGATGTATGTGCATGTACGTATAGAAGATGCACAAGTATACAGTATATTATGATCTACTTGGTGATTTCTCGTGTACATAAGTGACCTCTGAGTGATTGTGCAGGTGTGTGTGCGTGCATTTTTAACTGCTTAAATTTCAGTAAAAACTGGAAAATGGTGGCCTCCCGCGTGGTCTAGTGGTTTCAACGTCCGACGCTGGCCACGGCGACCGGGGTTCGATTCCTGGTCGCGCCAGATTCGGTTCTGGCCGGGAGTGCCATCGGGGCGGCAACTGGCTGTCCGCCCCAGGGAGGGGGGAGGGAAGCCGACACACACAGTTCGCTGCGCACAGGAGTGGCAGTGTAGTGTAATGGTTAGGGAACTGGGCTTGTAAATCAGAGGTTGCAGGTTCAATTCCCAGGTGGGGCACTGCTGTTGTACCCTTGAGCTAAAGGTACTTAACCTGAATTGCTTCAGTAAAAATATCCAGCTGTATAAATAGATTGTATGTAAAGAAATGTAAACTGTGTAAGTCGCTCTGGATAGGAGCGTCTGCTAAATGGCTAAAAATGTAAAAATGTATAAGGAGTCGTTCTGGGGTACCGGAATTACAGTCAACAGCACGAGTGCTGTCTCGGAGGAGGCGTTACTTCGCCTTCGTCACTGCCGGTCACAGGACTACGGCAGCGAACTACGAGGGAGACGATTGAACTAAGCACAGTGGGAGTAATTGGCTACCAAATTGGGAGAAAAATGTGGTAAAATAAAATAAAAAAACTGGAAAATGGGGGTATTCTAAAACTTTGGACCGGTAGTGTATGTATGTATGTATGTGTGTATGTGTGTATGTGTGTGTGTATGCATGCATGTGTGTGTGTATGTATGTATGTGTGTACGTATGCATGTGTGTATGTGTGTGTGCACGTGCATATGTATGTGTGTATATGTACACGTGTATGTGTGTTGTTGGGGCTGTTGGCTTGCTGCTACCAACCGCGTCCACAGGTGGCGGATAGTGGGAGTTCCTTCAGATATGGAGGACAGCTACGAACTAAGCAGGTACTTCCTGATGAATAAGTAGCCGCGGACCAAAACAGCGGAGGTTAATCAGGTGTGGAGGGACAAGCTCCTCTAGCTCCAAGTAAAACTCCACATGCACCCTATGATTCTCCTTGACATGGCAAGACCAGGCCGCCATCAACTAAGCCTGCAGCCTTCCACCTTCCCTGTGGACCTTTCCTGTGGGCAAGACCGTGTCTGGGAGCACACGAGAGGCAGGATCGACAAACCGAGACCTGGCAGCCCCCTGCAACTTCCTCCACCAGAAGGTTGTTTTGAGTCACCTCTTGCCACCGGAATATGGTGGTGTGAAGCCAAGCTGTGGAGACAGGGACTGCGCACCCCTCTCTTCACGTTAAATCCATTATTTGCGCAAGCTATCACTTCTACTGTAAACGTCCTCTGGCGACAAGGCAGAGTGGTGGGGGCAGATCGTGGATGAAGACTGGAAGCCTCTAGCTCGAGCCTTGCACGGAGGCGGCACAGGCAAGATGGTCGTTGTATGGATGGGATCAGGAACAGCATCCTACTTCGGCAGCTACCTGCGCGACTGAGCAGCCCTTTTCAGGGTCCGCACTGCTCACCCCTCGACAGGGGAAGGGTCTAGAAAAGGTGACCTAAACAATGTCTGTTCCTCCCCGACCTGGACGGCAAACCACAGTCGTCAAGGTATCCCTCACCGCGGTTGAAAAACCAAAAATAGAAGAATTTTAAACTTAGCTACCTGGAATGTGTGCACTCTACTGGATATGCCGAATGACACCGCAAGACCCCACAGACGCACCGCACTTGTTGCCCATGAGCTTGGCAAATATAACATCAACATTGCTGCCCTGAGTGAGACTCGTTTCTCAGGAGAGGACTCGCTCACAGAAGTTGGGGAAGGATACACCTTTTTCTGGAAGGGCCTTCCAGAAGACACCCGACGACTGCATGGAGTCGGCTTTGCCGTGAAAACCAAGCTCCTCCATAACATCCCAGAATCCCCCCAAGGAATCAGTGAAAGACTAATGACCTGGCGCATTCCACTCGCCAAGGGCCGCTCTGCTACCCTCATCAGCGCATATGCTCCAACCCTGGTCGCCGATGATGGCTCAAAGGATGCATTTTATGAGGCTCTAGACAGTGCCCTGTCAAAAATACCTCCCTCTGACAAGATCATCATCATGGGAGACTTCAATGCCAGAGTGGGCACTGATAACCTACTCTGGCAGGGAGTTATTGGGAAACATGGCGTAGGAAACTCAAACAGCAATGGCCTAAGACTTCTCTCACTTTGTGCCGAACACCAACTGATCATCACTAACACCATATTCCAGCTGAAAAACAAACATAAAACATCATGGATGCACCCACGATCAAAACACTGGCATCTACTCGACTACATAATCACCCGCCAACAGGACCAGAACGACGTGTCCAAAACTCAGGCCATGCGCGGCGCTGAGTGCTGGACTGATCATCATCTAATCCGTTCTAAATTCCAGCTGAAAATCTGTCCCCACTACACAAAGCAGCAACCCCGCCGAAAACTAGACATCAGTGGGCTTCAGTCTTCTGATGCCCTGGCGAGTTACCGCCGGAAGCTTGCCGAAAATCTCCCTGCCCCTCAAACCAACCCCCCCTGTAGCAGCACCCTCAATATTGAGTGTGCCTGGGCTAACCTCAGCTCAGCCATACACACAGCAGCATCTGAATCACTAGGCCTTACCAAAAAACATCACCAGGACTGGATTGACAGCAACTCTGCTGAAATCCAACATCTCCGGGAAGCAAAGCGTAAGGCTTACACTTCCCACATCTCAAACCCGCAGTCCTCCTCCCTCCTCTCACGGTGGAAAGCCATCTGTGTGGAGACTCAGAGGCAGCTCCGAACCATGGAGAACAAATGGTGGCTTAAAAAGGCCCACGAGATCCAAGCCTTTGCAGACTCCAACAACACTCACGCCTTCTACCAAGCAGGCAAGTCACTACATGGACCTCGAAAACACACCATCTCCCCAGTAGGGTCTACTGACGGCTCAACGCTCTCGCAAACACACCATCTCCCCAGTAGGGTCTACTGACGGCTCAACGCTCTACAAGGACAAACAACAAATCCTTGAACGTTGGGCCGAACACTTCAATGGCTTCCTTAACCAACAAAACCCTTCAGATCTCTCTATCATTGACAAATTCCCAAATCTCCCACCAGTACAAGAGCTAGATGTTCCACCTACTCTTACTGAGGTCCTTGCAGCAGTAAGGTGCCTCAAAAACAACAAAAGTGCTGGCCCTGACAGAATTCCTGCCAAGGCTCTAAAGAAAGGTGGTTATTCCCTCACAATTAACCTACTCAACCTCATCCAAGCAATATGGTCCCAAGAAACTGTCCACCAATCCTGGAAGGACGCAAACATAATCACAATCCATAAAAAGAAAGGAGATAAAGCCATCTGTGGGAACAGCCGTGGCATTTCCCTTCTGTCGGTTGCTGGGAAGGTGCTAGCACGGGTCATGCTGTTCCGCCTGACCCAGCACGTTACGGAAAACATTCTACCTGAAACTCAATGTGGCTTCAGGAAAGGCCGTAGCACCAGCGATATGATTTTCGTTGCTAGACAGGTCCAAGAGAAGGCCAGAGAACAAAACCAAGACCTGTTCATTGCTTTCTTGGATCTCGCCAAAGCCTTCGACACGGTTAACCATCAGGCACTCAGGAGCATCCTCGCAAAGTTTGGGGTTCCACCCAAATTCTTGAGCATCCTACAACAGCTGCACACTGGCATGCAAGCCTGTGTGCTCATCGGTGGACAAAAATCCCCACCCTTCCCCGTACAGGTAGGGGTAAAGCAGGGTTGCGTACTTGCTCCAGTTATTTTCAATCTTTTTCTGGCAGCAGTAACTCTCCTTGCACACAAGTCCCTCCAAGCCGATGATGACGGGGTCCAGCTTAAGTTTCGCCTTGACGGCAACCTTTTCAACCTCCGCCGTCTACAAGCCTTCACCAAGACCACAACCACCACCATACATGAGCTTCAATATGCAGATGACTGTGCTCTCCTTGCCCACACCCCTGCTGCAATGCAACATGCTCTGGACACAGTAGCTGCAATCTACAGTGCCATTGGCCTTCAGATCAACACCCAGAAGACAGAAATTAGTCCAGACTACAGCTCCTGTATCCACTCCCCCAGAGTTCAGTATCCATGGCACGCCACTAAAGGTGGTCCACCAGTTCTGCTACCTCGGCAGCATCCTTGCATCAAACTGCCAAATTGATGATGACATCCAAGCACGAATCAATCGTGCTTCCTCTTCCTATGGCGGATAGGATTCGCATTTTTGAGAACAGCAATTTAAAGCTGTCTACAAAGGTAGCAGTCTACAAAGGTAGCAGTCTACCAAGCGTCAACCTCCTAGAGTCAAAACGCACGTCCCAGAGAGAAGCGCAACGACAGCGCAGACATCACCACGCGCAACAACCCCAAGCATCACCAGACTCAGCCCTCACGTGCCCCAGCTGTGGCAGGACATGTGGGTCAAGGATCGGGCTTCACAGCCACCTCCAATGGCACCGCCGTCAGCAGCGGTAGCCACAACACTCCACCAACCACCCCAAGGAAGTGACGTTATCTTCGGCAACGATGGACAGCTGCAAGCAAGCAATGTGTGTGTGCATGTATGTGTGTATGTGTGTGTATGTGTGTGTGTATGTATGTGTATGCTTGTGTGTGTATGTGTATGTGTGGGACTTTTTACTGTGTACACTTTTATTGTCAATATAATTATGCACCTCTCCCCCTATATAATAGATGCAAGGTTTATATTTATGTTTACTTTTGACACTCTAATCATGACATCTCTCCCAATCTACTGGACGCAATGTATTATGGTTTATTTACTTGATTTTAGACAATCGCTAATCATGTTCTCTCTTTGGTTTCGGTGCGTGAGTATGTGCGCTGATTGAGGAAGTGGGTGTGTGGCTACTCCGCCAACGGGCTGACTGCACGCTAACCAATGAGCAACAAACCCGCAACAATGTCGCTCCTTTAAAAGATGTGCATATCGGCTGCGTGGGGCTATCTTTTCTTTCACCGGTGAAGCTGCGTGAATTGGGACACGTAACGTTACGACCCGTTTGTATCAATATTTCTGTTGTTACTTCGCAAGTGTTTTACTTTTTTTTTTAAACATTTTAGACATAGCGATTGTCTAAAATCAAGTAAATAAACCATAATACATTGCGTCCAGTAGATTGGGAGAGATGTCATGATTAGAGTGTCAAAAGTAAAAATAAATATAAACCTTAGACTGCATATATATTAACAGTCATGTCTATGCAGTCGGAACTTCTTGTCCTGTTGTATTTTTAGAAGATGGTATTTGAGTAGATCGATATTATAGGCGCACGTGTGTTCCCAGCTCGCACAGAGTTCGTGGCGCCACTTATTTCCTCTCTTGTTCCCCGCGCTTGATAATTACAACCTCCAGGCTGTGTCCACTATATTATAACATTGTTAGAAGAGAGGGGAGGGCTGCAATCATTGTATTTTGCTTTTGTCCTTTTTGTTTTTTATACTGTCTTGTAAGTAAATGTACATATGCAGATCTATGGCCAGGGCCCTGACAGTTTACAGCATATCTAAATAGACCGGCTACTGTTTAATAGTCACGTGTGTACTAGTTTGCCGTGAAATCCCATTGCTTTTGCATTCTTACTATTGTATTGTTATTGCATACTTACATTATTGGACCTCATTGTGCAGTGCTTTTGGGTATTGTGTATTTAATTTATTCTGTTCTAACTATTTGTGTAGCTGCTCTGCCTATTTATTATATTTTGTAACAGTGGCCATGGTCTTATCTGCCTTTTAAAAGAAAACAAAGGAAATATATTTCAAATATATTTTGCCATTTCCTTTTAGTTTACGTAGGAAATGTGAAACCTAACCGAATAAAAAAAAACACGCACACAACCGAAGTCTGAATCGATCCTCTAGGAGTATGAAAACTCCATAACAAACATGACATCGAAAAACAAAATAAACAGGACGCAATATGACAATGTCTCCACGCGAGCCATCATGGTTTTTCGAAACTGCATGTTGGTAGCCTGGTTCAAGATATGTCACCAGGGCACTGAAACCGACATATTCAACCATTGACAACAGCTGCATATCAACTGCAACCATTTCTTGTGAGGGTGGTAGGTGCTTGGTGCCACTCGCAGAACCCCGGGGGATCAATAAGTAAGACTGTACTGCCCTACAGTCTAACCACTAGCTCTGAAGGTCAGAGAAATAGGGGTGAAATGAACAATAAGAAGGAACAGAAAATCTCACCCAACGGGTGACTAAGTGTCATACAGACACAAACAAATGAACAGAAAAAACTCCGTAGAGTAGATCAGGTAAGGGTAGCGAAAAATACCCGATAAACAAAATACCTTATAAAAGATATAAGTAAACAAAAACACGCGGTGGTTAAATACCTCCACCGGTAAACTCAATGGTAATGGGAAAAACAAGCAACAAAACCAAAGACAACCGAATGTCCGAAACAAATAATAGAAGGCTAGTAGAGCCAAAAAGAACGAAAATGAAAACCCAAAACACAGTCGACCGACTGCTGAAAAGAAACCTAACAGAACTCCTAAAAGCTAGTAGGTTCCTAAATAGGTATCATAAAGATGTTATTTTTAAAGAGAAGGTTTTGATAAGAGAACGTTTCTATTACGAAAGTAAGTTTCTATAGAGTTGTATCTTTAAAAAGACGCAACAGACCTTACCGGCTTGATCGTAACAATGGCTTACGATTTCGCACAGAACGAAGCCAGGTGCGAGTTTAAGTAGAGAGGTAATTAGCAAATGACACCACCTGTGTACCTCCCCCAAGGAAGGCGCAACACCGCCATCTGGTGGTGGTTCAGGGGAACAACCGTGACATTTCTGTAATCAGCGCTGTGATTTTTAGGTAAGTGACTTTTTCTTAAAGTTACTGATCCCAATTTCGGTTAAACGTTTAAAAGGTCACACCCCTACTTGTTGTAGTAAAGAATTTATGATTTACGGTCATAAGCCAAAATTCACTGCAGCAACATTCTCTGCATGATCTACACACTCCTTCAATTGACTATTTGTTCTCTGAAGTGGGAAAACTTGGCTAGAAATGAGGAGTAAATAAATTACCCATCATAATAAAAACTCAACTGATCACAACCTGCACAATGACATTTAATTCCAATATATATTTATAGGCTCATGACTGATTCATATGTTATTCTATAATGATTTCAACCTCTAAAGAACAGAAAGATATTTTTATACAGTATGGTATCATGGAATATCTAAGGACAGAGTATCATGTTGTAACATACAGTGGGGAAAATAAGTATTTCACCCCCTGCTGATTTTGTGAGTTTGCCCCCTTACAAAGAAAGGAACGGTCTATAATTTTCATGGTAGGTTCATCTTAACAGTGAGAGACAGAATATTTTAAAAAATCCCAGAAAATCACATTATATGAATTTTAAACATTTATTTGTGTTTTATTGAGGAAAATAAGTATTTCACCCCCTAGCAAAACATGACTCAGTACCTGGTGGAGAAACCCTTGTTGGCAAGCACAGCGGTCAGACGTTTCTTGTAGTTGGTCACCAAGTTTGCGCAGATCCCAGGAGGGATTTTGGCCCACTCCTCTTTGCAGATCCTCTCCAAATCCTTAGAAATCCATTTTCAGTGTCCTGGCTGAGGGAAGGAGGTTCTCACCCAAGATTTCCCGGTACATGGCCCCATTCATCCTCCCCTCAATCCGGTGAAGTCGTCCTGTCCCCTTAGCAGAGAAACAGCCCCAAAGCATCATGTTTCCACCGCCATGCTTGACGGTGGGGATGGTGTTCTTGGGGTCCAAGGCAGCTTTTTCTTCCTCCAAACACGGCGAGTCGAGTTGATGCCAAAGAGCTCGATTTTAGTCTCATCTGACCACAGCACTTTCTCCCAAGCCTCCTCTGAATCATCCAGGTGCTCATTGGCAAACTTCAGACGGGCCTGTACATGTGCCTTCTTGAGCAGGGGGACCTTGCGGGCACTACAGGATTTCAATCCATTACGGCGTAGTGTGTTACCAATGGTCATCTTGGTGACTGTGGTCCCAGCTGCCTTGAGATCATCAACAAGCTCCAGCCGTGTAGTTCTGGGTTGTTCCTCACCTTTCTCATGATCAGGTTCACTCCACGAGGTGAGATCTTGCGTGGAGCCCCAGACCGAGGGAGATTGATGGTCAATTGGTGTTTCTTCCATTTTCTAATTATCGCACCAACAGTTGACTCCTTCTCACCAAGCTGCTTGCCAATGGTCTTGTAGCCCATTCCAGTCTTGTGCAGGTCTACAATTTTGTCCCTGATGTCCTTCAACCTCCGCCGATGCCCATTGTGGAGAGGTTGGAATCTGATTCATTGATTGATTCTGTGGACAGTTGTCTTTTATACAGGTAACATGAAGTACTTAATTAGGAGTACTAATTAAGTAAGAGGTCTAATCTGTGTGCCTCCTGGTCACATAACCGGTCTGTGGGAGCCAGAATTCTTGCTGTTTTGCTAGGGGGTGAAATACTTATTTTCCTCAATAAAACACAAATAAATGTTTAAGATTCATATAATGTGATTTTCTGGGATTATTTTAAATATTCTGTCTCTCACTGTTAAGATGAACCTACCATGGAAATTATAGACCGTTCCTTTCTTTGTAAGGGGGCAAACTCACAAAATCAGCAGGGGGTGAAATACTTATTTTCCCCACTGTACATGTTTTTCAGGATGTCCATGATAGAACAGGATGGTGATATCTATAAAACATTAGAATGGTGATTTCCATAAAGTATTATAATGGTGATTTACAGGATAGATTAGAATGGTGATTTACAGGATAGATTAGAATGATGATATCTAATACATTATAATGGTGATTTACAGGATAGATTAGAATGATGATATCTATAATATAGAATGGTGATTTCCATGTTAGTACTTACACAGCCTTTCTGCAGTGCTTCACAACGGGGATCAGTCTGCTGCGCCCATCGTCTGAGGTGTTGTATTTACTCACGTCAAGCTCATCCAGCACCTTCTCTGAGTTCAGGAGCATGTAGGCCAGGGCGCTACAGTGTGCAAGTGAGATCTTTTTACCAGAGCTCAGGTACTGTTGGACCTCCTTCTCAAGTGAATCATTGCCGAGTTCAGATAGACAGTGTAGCAGATTAAGGCATCTCTCTGGAGAGGGATCCTCATGATCCTCATCATTCTCACCATCGAATGGGTGAAGTAACTCCTTAATGTACGCAACCGTTTCCTCGATGCTCTCTGAGTTACATCCTGTTTGCTTCAGTAGGCCTTGGAGAAGGCTCTGATTGGAGTCCAGTGAGAGGCCCAGAAGGAATCGGAGGAAAAGGTCCAGGTGTCCATTCTTACTCTTCAGAGCCTTATCAATAGCTTTCTTGTGCAAGCCATGCAGCGACAGTTTAAAAGGAAGAAAGGAACCCCATGCATCGAATTTGTTGTGTGTAGATGAGTCAAGCATGTGCAAAGCAGCCAGATACTCCTGGAAGCTCAGATGCACAAAGCTGTAGAATGTCTTCCTCCATGCAGTCTCCTGTTTAAAGATCTCAGTGCACACTCCAGAGCGTGATGCTTGATTGACGTCGATGCCACACTCTCTCAGGTCCTCTTCATAAAACACGGCATTGCCCTTTTCCAGCTGTTGGAAAGCCAGCTGCCCCAGTTTCAGGATTTCTTTATTCGACTCCAGAAGTTCCTGTGCTTCGGTCACATTCCCGTTGTCATACTTCTCATTCTTGATGTTGGACTGAATGAGCAGGTATTGTGTGTACATTCCAGTCAGTGTTTTAGGGATTTCTCCACTGTCAGGTCTATCGAACATCTTCTCTAGAACACTAGCAGAAATCCAGCAGAACAGTGGTATGTAACACATGATGTAGAGACTCCTGGATGTCTTTACATGAGCGAAAATTCTGTCAGCTAGGTCTTGATCTCTGAATCTCTTCTTGAAGTACTCCTCTTTCTGTGGGTCACTGAACCCTTGTATCTCTGTCAGCCGATGGAAGTACCGACGGGGGATCTTCTTGGCTGCTGCTGGTCGGGAGGTGATCCAGAGGAGAGCATAGGGAAGCAGATTTCCCTTAATGAGGTTGGTCAGCAGCACGTCCACTGAGGACGTCTCCTTTACATCAGAAAGTATCGTTTTGTGCTGGAAATTCAGGGTAAGTCTGCTTTCATCCAGACCGTCAAAGATGATCACAAGTTTGTAATCATCCAACTCAAAATTTTCAATCCCTCTCGTTTGTGGGTGGAATACTTGCAGAAGCCCAAGGAGACTGTACTGCTGATCTTTAATCAAGTTCAGCTTCCGAAAAGGAAGAACAAACATGAGATCAACATCCTGATTGGCTTCTCCTGTTGCCCAGTCGAGAACAAACTTCTGCACAGAGATGGTTTTTCCAATGCCAGCGATCCCCTTCGTCAGCACAGTTCTGATGGTTATGGTTTGTCCAGGTAAGAGCTTAAAGATGTTGTTGCACTTGATACGAGTGTCTTGTTTTCTCAGTTTCCTGGATGCTGTCTCAATCTGCCACACCTCGTGTTCGTCATTGACCCCCTTACTGTCCCCCTCTATGATGTTGACCTCTGTGTAAACATTGTTGAGGGGGTTGCGTTCTCCTGAATCTTCAAACCCTTCAGTTGTGTAGGGCAGGTCAAATAACTATGCCCTGAAGTGACCCCAAAGAGTGTGAACTGTGGCGTTTGGGCCCCTGAACCTCCCAGTGTTCCAGGGGACCAGAGGGGGGAAACTGTAGGGCAGGTCAAAGAACTATGCCCTGAAGTGACCCCAAAGAGTGTGAACTATGTGTGTATTGCCAGCAGGGAGCCAACGGGTGAGAACAATGGTTTTGCCCCAGACGTCTCTCAGGCCCCACACTAATCCTGTCTCAGCAAAACAGGACACAGTGGGGACTGTTCTCAAGACTTGACCACATTGCTGAGTTTAATGTGTTATACTGTAAACTTCATCATTCACATGTACAG
>JAINUG010001696.1:0-18407 GCA_029706075.1 Aldrovandia affinis
AGGCCTTGATGGAAGCCGGTAAAGGTAGGCCCGGTGAGAAAACCCTTTCAGGCCTCCTCGCCGGGCAGCTCTGCACTCCCCTCTGGTCTCCGGGCCTGGGCGTCCTGCAGCAGTTGTCCGGATCCGGGATGGCGCCTGGTGTCCTCGGGCAGGGGTCTCCTGGGGTGCTGTCCTGGCTTCTACGCTTTGAGGTTCAGCAGGCCGCAGGCAAGCCACTGGTACCTGCTTCGCCTCAAAGCGCTAGGTGGGGTCCGACCTTGTCCGTCGGCCTGGGGTTCAAACGGAGCCGCGGACAAGCCACTGCTACTCCGATCTCACCACCAGGCCCTCAAGAACAGAAGGAAAAAAGATGTAGAGAGAGGGGCAGGGAATAGAAGGAAAAGGGAGGAAATGCACTCTGGGCACCCAACCAATGCAAAGGCTCTTCGTCTTTAAAAAGACAGAAAGCCCGTACAGAGGAGAGTAGCCCAAGCACTGGTACTTTGCCTTTAGTAAAATGTTCTTTTATTGGTTTTTTAAAATTCTTACAATTTTTAAAACTTTTCATTTCTAAGTTGGCATACCAACTAGAGGGGGGTAAAGAGAAAAAAAAAACTATATTTGGTAACAATAGGATTTCAAGACAGGGGAACAACTTAACAGACTAGACTATACAACAGACAGGACTGGAAATACATATAATCTTAAATCAAGACAAACCAAAAACAAACAAAAGAAACCAACAAAAACAAAGGTTTGTGCCTGGGCTTGAGTGCCCAGAGCGCACCTCCTCTGGGAGAGGGGGTGAGCTATATAATTAGTTCTTTCCAGTGGCTCACCCCCATTTCCTCCTTGCCCCTCTCGTCCTTCAAAAGTCCACCAAACGCCGCCCTCCTGGAGGTCTTGAAGCCTCCTCCGAAGAGTGAACAGGTCCACTGTTATTTTTGGAAGACCCTGATGTTCCTTGCCTCCCACAGGACCTGCTTAACGGTGTTAATGATCCTCCACTGGCGCTTGGATGTCTGCTCATGGCTGTCTCCCCAGGTCATTTCTGTTTAGACGGCACTTAACCCTGACCGAGAACTGCCCCCACGGATGCACTGACTCGGAACATGTACACCATCTGTTCTGGGAGTGCTCCGTGGCCAGACGGGTCTGGGGCCTTGTTGTGTCCTCTGTCTCCCAGAACAGGCTCCTGCCGAGATCCTCCCTGACGACTGAGAGGGTCCTGTACGGCCCCGTGAGGGATGTAGGACCCCGGAGCTGCAGCGCCAGTGGAGGATCATTAACACCGTTAAGCAGGTGCTGTGGGAGGCAAGGAACATCAAGGTCTTCCAAAAAATAACAGTGGACCTGTTCACTCTTCGGGGGGGCTTCAAAACCTCCTCCAGGACGGCGTTTTGGTGGACTTTTTGAAAGACGAGAGAGGGGCAAGGAGGAAGTGGGGGGTGAGCCACTGGAAAGAAGTAATTATATAGCTCACCCCCCTCTCCCAGAGGAGGTGCACTCTGGGCACTCAAGCCCAAGCACGAACCTTTGTTTTTGTTACTTTTGTTTGTTATTTTTGTTGTTTTGTTTGTCTTGATTTAAGATTATATGTATTTCCAGTCTTGTCTGTTGTATAGTTTAGTCTGTCAAGTGGTTCCCCTGTCTTTGAAACCCTATTGTTCCCAAATATTGTTTTTTTTTTTTACCCCCCTCCAGTTGGCATGCCAACTTTAAAATGAAAGTGGAAAAATTGTTAATGAGTTTTTAAAAACCAATAAAAGAACATTTTACTAAAGATTTCCGTGGAGAGGAACATTTATGAGTATCAACTAATTTTTCGATGCCCTGCTTCACGGCAGGGTTTCCTTTCTGTGTGAAAATATAAAATATGAATTGAATAAGCTAAGGATTGTTCATGCTAAGAATTGTCAATCCGTGCGTGCGATGTGAAGTGCTTTACAAAGTATGTCGCACAAGTTACGTAGAAACAGAGGCCTTAACGTTACATGTGAAACAAATCTGCTTAAAAATAACTTCATAATTTCTGCTTGATTCGTTTTCAAAACATATCAGAGTTATGTAGAAGCAGAATTACAAAAGAGCGTCGTTCCTGGGTTCAGTCATTTTTCGCGCGGGTGATAGCCCTGCCTACTGTCGTGGAAATTAAAACTCAGCAGGATCAGAGAGAATTCCTTTAAACAGTATTAAAGCTTTAATTACGAGCAGCTGCACGGAGACCCGTGTCACGCAGGACAGCGAACCTCCCGCCTTCAAATTCAAATGGATATTTATATCCAACACAACGGAAGGGGAGGGAACAATCACAAGGGGAAGTAACAGGGCGTTAACTTACAGGTAAATGGAGCTATGGGCTAACATGAAGATATAACAGGTTGTTAGAACAGCCCTCCCAGGGTCTTAAACCAATGGGAAGGAGGTTTCCTGCCGTGGGAACGAACAACTTTGATAACATAAAACAAATCTGTGCTGAAAGGAGAGACAATAATATGGGCGACTTCAATTACCCCTCTATCAATTGGGAGATAGTGACAGGTCAGGGCAAATGTGAAGAGGAGTTTATAGATATGGTCAATGACTGCTCTTTTGGTACAGTCTGTTACTCAGCCTACAAGAGGGAAATCAATACTGGATCTGGTTTTGTGTAACAATCCTGATAGAATTTGCAGCACAGAGGTAGGAGAACCAATAGGAGCAAGTGACCACAGTGCAGTTCTTTTTGATATTTTTGGCAAGTTAAGACAGCCTCCTCTAACTCTCGAATTTTTAATTTTAGGCGAGCTGACTTTAATACAATTTCAAAGAACTTGGGGAAATTTATATATAAACCATTGACAGATATTTTCAGTCAATCCATAATCACTGGAGAAATACCAGATGACTGGAAGCAGGGTAGTATAATTCCAATATATAAGAAGGGAGACCGTACTGACCCAGGGAACTATAGGCCTGTCAGTTTAACTTGCATCGCATGTAAAATGCTGGAATGTATTATTAGGGATAAGTTGGAATCATTCTTGAAAAATAATAGTATTTTAAGGGAGAGCCAGCATGGATTTCTCAAGGGGAGGTCATGCCTAACAAACCTCCTGGACTTTTTCGAAGAGGCTACAAAGTGTGTTGACCTGAACCAGGCTTATGATGTTATATATTTGGACTTTCAGAAAGCATTTGACACAAGGTACCACATGAGAGGCTCATTGCTAAAATGAAATCAGTAGGAATTGTAGGAGTAGTTTCACAGTGGGTTAAAAATTGGCTGCAAGGGCGAATACAAAGAGTAACAGTAGGTGGGGCCAAATCTGACCTCGGTGCTGTGGGCAGTGGTGTCCCGCAGGGATCGGTGCTGGGACCTCTGCTCTTCCTTATTTACATAAATGATCTGGATATGGACATTAGTAGCAAAATAGTTAAATTTGCAGATGATACTAAACTTGGGGGTTTGGCAAACAGTTTGGAATCGACAAAAGTAATCCAAGATGATTTAAACAAAATCCAAAAATGGGCAGATACATGGCAGATGACGTTCAATATTGCTAAATGTAAAGTAATGCATGTGGGAAATAAAAACATTAGACAGGAGTATTTTATGGGAGGAGAAAAGTTAGTAGGTGTTCAATTTGAAAAGGATTTAGGAGTTGTAGTGGATCAAAGCCTATCTGCATCAAAGCAGTGTGCTACAGCAGTGAAAAAAGCCAACAGGATGCTGGGATACATAGCAAAAAGTATAGAGTACAAATCAAAGGCGTTATATTAATGTTATATAACGCCTTTGTCAGACCGCACTTAGAATACTGTGTGCAGTTCTGGGCACCGCACTACAAGAGAGATATTGAAGCTCTTGAAAAAGTCCAAAGAAGGGCAACTAAACTGATACCTGGTATGAAAGGTAAAAGTTATGATGATAGACTTAAGGCACTCAATTTATTTAAACTTAGCAAACGCAGACTTTAGGGGGATTTGATTGAGGTTTTAAATTCCTAAAAGGGATTAACAAAGTAAAATACCAAAGATTTTTTAAGATAAGTGGGGTCAGCAGAACAAGAGGCCACAGGTGGAAATTAGTTAAAGGCAAATTCCGCACAGATATTAGGAAGTTTTTCTTTACACAGAGAGTTGTCAATGCCTGGAACAGCTTGCCAGGTCAGGTAGTAGAGGCAGAAACGCTCGGGCTATTCAAGGCCAGGCTAGATGTAGTACTAGATGTTCTTTAGATTAGGACATGATGAGCCAAGATGGGCGAACGGCCCGTTCTCATCATTATGTATTCTTATGTTCTTATGTAACTGTTCCTTTGAAGTTGTGGCGCGAAAAGCCCTTTGTCTCTGACTTCTGTGGGCAAACTGCAGCGTCACACTGAATTAATTAGTGTCTACTGTCCACCTCTGTGGATGTGGTCTAGCATCCCAACTCGATACAAATTTCTTCCTCCACACTGACCCTGGCTCTGCTACGAGTTTCACATGGAATGAATGGTAACGACAATGATTGGGATGGGGTTAGCTGATGTCGGATCAGCGCTTGACTGCACTGTGTAGGCTATATAACTGTTGCGCTGTGCAGCACAAGGCCGTGTATTGTATTACAATTTGCAATAACTACCCAGAATGCTTAGTACATGGCATTATTCAAAAGTATTCATTTTAAAGGTATGATCAAAAATACATGGATCAGGTTCCGTGTGCTAAAATACTTTGGTTTCTATGTAGGCTACTAGCCTACATTTTGCATCTGCGATTGCAGTGCCTCTCTTAATACCGTAACTGTTACCGAAAACAATATCTTGCTGGAGCCGGAAAACTGTTGTAGGTGTAGCTGGTTAGTACACTCTGGTTTCTCTTCAGATCGTATAAATCTTTCGCCTTTTACTAAAGAGCAAAGTACCAGTGCTTGGGCTACTCTCCTTGTACGGGCTTTCTGTCTTTTTAAAGACGAAGAGCCTTTGCATTGGTTGGGTGCCCAGAGTGCATTTCCTCCATTTTTCCCTTCTATTCCCTGCCCCTCTCTCTACATCTTTTTTCCTTCTGTTCTTGAGGGCCTGGTGGTGAGATCGGAGTAGCAGTGGCTTGTCCGCGGCTCCGTTTGAACCCCAGGCCGACGGACAAGGTCGGACCCCACCTAGCGCTTTGGCGAAGCAGGTACCAGTGGCTTGCCTGCGGCCTGCTGAACCTCAAAGCGTAGAAGCCAGGACAGCACCCCAGGAGACCCCTGCCCGAGGACACCAGGCGCCATCCCGGATCCGGACAACTGCTGCAGGACGCCCAGGCCCGGAGACCAGACCAGAGGGGAGTGCAGAGCTGCCCGGCGAGGAGGCCTGAAAGGGTTTTCTCACCGGGCCTACCTTTACCGGCTTCCATCAAGGCCTACACTCCTCGACTCTCTTTTCTCCACCCTGCAGCAGGACCACCAGGCGGATTCCGGAGGACGAGGTGCCAGCAGCGGCAGTGCGGAGGGCCGGACCGGAGGAACCACCTGCTACCCGGACGACGTCGCCCAGCGGGGCCCAGCCACCAACTACCACCTGGGGATTCGTTTGGGCCTTCTGTGATCGTCGCTCCGGCCTACAGGAAAGTTCCCCATCAGCGGCCCTGGAGGAGGCTTTTTTTTCGGCCTACTCATCCGGGGCCTCTGCTTAGTTTCCGGCCCTCCCGGAAGGAACACCATTTCTGGGTGTGCTGTCCTTTTCTTTTGTGCTTCCTAGGTGGGGCCCTACAGACCGAGAAGGAAGGGAGATGGCGTCCCGACCAGTTCCCGGGATGCGCCGCCATTTCGCCGTCCGGATGACGTGGAACCCAGGGGGGGGAGAAGGAAGCAGCACCACCACCGGCACCATGGCGGGATCGGGGCCTGGAGGCGCAGCTGAGCAGGGCGCCCGGACCAGCAACCGCCGGACAGGCCGGTGGGGAGAACAACCACCGTGCTGCCCCCAATCCAACCACCCCTGGGACGAGAGTGAACAGCATGACCCGTCTAGAATTCAGCAGGGCCGTACTACAAAAAGGTATGGGTTTTGTGCCGAATGACCTGAACTGCCTGGTAAAGGTCCCTAATGCAGTAGATGTGTTTGAAGTAAGCTTTAAGAATGCTAATGTCCTGGAGAGATTCTGGAACCTCTTTAGAGAGGGGAAGGATAGGAGCCCCCTGAATAACTTTGACGTTGAGCCTCTGTCTGACACCGAGAGCAAAGTGGTCACTGTGCAGTTCTACAACGAAGCTGTACAGGACCACGATGTTGCAACGTGGTTGGGCAGGTATGGCTCCGTCAAGTCCGAGGCAAGGAGAGTCCTCGATGAGGATGGGGTGTGGACTGGGGCCAGAAAGTGGCTGGTCCAATTACAGCCTGACCCAATGTCGGTTGGAGGGGTGAGACACATCCCCAGCACCATTACGCTGGGGAACAACCGGGGCGCAGTCTTTTACTACGGCATGCCCAAACTGTGCAGGCGATGTGGTGAGTTAGGCCACTTGGCTGCAGCCTGCACAGTGGTTAAGTGCAAGAGCTGTGGAGGAGAGCACGAGACCAGGGCATGCCGGGACCCTAGACCCTGTAACTTGTGTGGGGTAAGGGGGCACCTCTTTCGAGACTGCCCTCTCTCATATGCCAACAGGGCTAGGGGAACTGCGCCACAGTCTCACCCCCAACCTCCCCCCCCCCCCCCCCCCTCCATCAAATACAGCCACGACAACCCAGCCTGACCCACCTCAGTCCCCCTCACTACCTACCCAAACTACAGCACAACCAGACTCCCAGACACCCCCACTACAGTTGAGGAGGCGGGACTCGGAAACCCTCAACACGGTGGAAGAGCCCGCCCTCTCCTCAGACAGCACAGAGTCAGACCCCCCCTCCGACTGGTCCAAAGTAAAAGGGAGAAAACGGAAAATTAAACAAAAACACCAATATGTCAATAAACCAGAAATGCCTACTCCCACCGTACCTAGCAATAGCCCTCAACCTCTCCCTTCATCAAAACCCATCCAGACAGTCTCAGACCCCCAAACAACCACAATAATCCAAAAGCCTAAAATAACCCCCGCTCCAAAAATCACAATCCCCAACAAAAGCCCCCAACAGATAGTCACAGTAATGCACCCGACCTTAACCTGCCCCAGTGGATACTGGCCGCTTCTGGTCCTCGGACACCCCCCGGACAGGGAACCAAAAGATCCACCCCAAGGGCCCTCCGCCTCTGGACAAAAGGGGGCCCCAGGGCCAAAATCCATCGGCCCTGTCTCTCCAGGGCGGACCTTGCCAGGCGGTGGTAGGGGAGAACAGGTGAGCAGACCTATCCAGGGGTGGAGAGGCGCCCAGCAAAACCAGATACGGTCATTGACCGTTTAAACCAAATATGCAAAGACATCCGTCAACAGCAATAAATCTGGTTCATGCCCATCCCTGTAATAATTTACCTTTCCCGTATTTTTTTTTTTTTCATGGCAATTACAATCACAACAATCAACACCCGTAGCATTAAAGATCCCATCAAACGGCATGCAGTTTTCTCCATCCTGCAACAGCTGCCCTCAGACGTCATCCTCCTACAGGAGTGTGGGATTCCCTTCCGCTCCATGGATGACAGTCTGAGGGAGGGATGGAGAAGGGGAGACTCTCTCTGGTCGGGTTCCAATGTATCGCGAGCTGACGGGGTCGGCACGTTGATCAACAACCCCTATGTCAGAATAACATCATCTGACATAGTAGAGAGGGCGAAATCCTCGTCACCGACCTCGGCGTCGGGGTTCCCCACTCCGGGTGATCAACGTGTATGGCCCTAATAGCCCGGCCGGGAGGGCCTCCTATTTCAAAAATCAGACCTCTTATCACCCCCATACGCCGGTGGTCGTGGGGGAGACTTCAACTGTGCCCTTAGGGATGAAGACCGCAGCAGACCAAGGAGGGACAAATCCAGCAGGGAGCTGCGGTCCATCATAGAAGATTTCTCCCTCCATGACGCCGGGGTGCCTCTCCCCCTCAATACACATGGGTGAGTTCCTCTGGCGCCTCCTTCTCCAGAATTGACATGTTTTTGCTCTCTTCAGGCCTGAGAGTGCGCTCCTATAGCATCGGAGCAGTGCACTTCTCAGACCACCACAGGGTGACCGTGTCCTTGGACTGGGAGAAGACCATCACGGTGGGTAGGGGTCCGTGGAGGATGAATACCAGCCATCTCCAGGACCCCAAAGTGCGCCTCTCCTTCTCGAGACGATACCTGGAGTGGGTCACACTAAAACCCCTCTTTGACTCCCGATAGAGTGGTGGGAGATGGTGAAGGATCGGGTGCGGGGCTACTTCCGGGCAGTCGGAGGGAGGAAGGCAAAGGAAAGGAGGGCAGCTTACAACCACCACAATGCTGCCCTCCAAAGACTGAGCCTCCTCCAGGCCCCGAGGCTTGGAGGTCAGTACGGAGGTGGCCCAGACTAAACAGCATCTCTGCCCTCTGTCGGGAGGAGCGGAAAAAATACATCTTCCGCTCCAAACTCCAGGGTCTCGAGGAGGACGAGAGATGCACTCGCCACTTCTTCCGCAAGGCACGGTCAAGGAAAACCGACATTCTCTCCCTGTATAATAACGCAGGGGTGGTGGTGTCTGAAGAGGCAGAGGTCCAGGAGGTGGCCAGGGAGTTCTACCTGGGTCTGTATGCCAGCAGGCCCACGGATGGGGCTCTCATGGACACCTTCCTGGACGGCCTGGACAGACGCCTGGAGGAACAGAGCATGGAGGGAGCTGAGCGCCGAGGAACTCACCCGGGCCGTGCGCTCCCTTAACCTACATAAAGCTCCTGGTCCTGACGGAATCCCAGCTGAGTTCTATCAGGCCTTCTGGGATCTCCTGAAGGACGACGTGGCGGATGTCTTCAGAGCGGCTTTCAGGGAGGGGCGGCTGGGTGACTCGCTGCGACAGAGCTCAGTGGCCCTTGTCCAAAGAAGGGGACCTGAAGGACCTCCGGAACTGGCGGCCGATCAACCTCCTCTCAGTGGATTATAAGATCATGGCCAAATCACTGATGAGGAGGTTCCAAGACCTGCTACCAGCGGTGATCGGCCGCAACCAAACATGCAGTGTACCTGGGAGGTCCATAAATGAAAATCTGCTCCTCGTGAGGGATATAATCATCCACTCCGGGGAGCGCAGGTCCCCTTTAGGCCTTCTCAGCCTTGATCAGGAGAAGGCCTTTGACAGGGTTAGCCATGTGTGCCTGGAGAGGGTGCTAGAGAGGTTTAACTTCCCAAATCCCCTCCGGCGCTGGACCAGAATGTGTTTGCGTGACATCTCGGGCAGAGTGGTTGTCAACAAGCACCTCTCTGCCCCATTTAACATCAGGTCCGGCGTCAGGCAGGGGTGCCCTCTAGCGTCCCTCCTGTACGTCATCTACCTCGAGCCGTTTCTGCAGGCCATCCGGCGAAACAAAGACATCAGGGGATACCTACTGCCGGGTGGCAGTGGGGAGCGGCTTGGGGTGATGGCGTACATGGACGACATCACCATCGTTGGCACAGATAGTCGCTCCATCACCACCGCTACAAAGGTGGTGGACGACTTCTGTGCGGCCACAGGCGCCCTGGTCAACCGGGGCAAGAGTGAACTGTACCTGTCGCCGTCATGGAGTGAGTCACTAACCTGTTCTTTCCCTGTACGCACAGAAGGCATAAAGCTCTTGGGGGTCACCTTCCAGAACGACGGGGGAGGGAACCGGAGCTGGGAGGAGGCCCTCCGCCACGTCCAGAAAAAAATCGGGAGCTGGAGCACACGGCCCCTGACAATGACGGGTAAGATCCTGGTCCTGAAGGCAATAGTCCTTCCCAGTTTTCTTTACCTAGGGCGAGTGTTTCCCCCGGACAGAGCCACTAGTAAACTTGTGGCCAGAATGGCCTTCCGCTTTGTCTGGGGGAGCAATATGGAGAGGCTGGGAAGGACAACCCTGATGAAAGAGGAGGAGAAAGGGGGCAGGGGGGTCCCAGACATAACATCAATAATATTGGCACAGGGTCTGGCCGCACTGGTCCAGAACACCCTGGGGGGGGAGTCGGCCTCTGGTAAATTTGCTAAATACTATGCCACTCCCTTCCTCAGATCTATGGGCCTGTGTGGGCTGAACCACAATGTGCCATATAGCTGGGACCCCCCAAATGTATACAGGGCCCTGAGGGATTTTGCCTTTAGGACGGGATTGGTCGGGGCTGGGTTGCCCTCATGGACATACAAAAATATCATGTCCTTTTTGAGATCGGGAGAGACCATGACGCTCCCGAGGGGCAACCCAGCCTTGAACCCTGAAATTGTATGGAAAAATGCAAATCACAAAACATTAAACAATAAACAGAAAGACATCACATGGATGTCTGCTCATGGCTGTCTCCCCACCAGGTCATTTCTGTTTAGACGGCACTTAACCCTGACCGAGAACTGCCCCCACGGATGCACTGACTCGGAACATGTACACCATCTGTTCTGGGAGTGCTCCGTGGCCAGACGGGTCTGGGGCCTTGTTGTGTCCTCTGTCTCCCAGAACAGGCTCCTGCCGAGATCCTCCCTGACGACTGAGAGGGTCCTGTACGGCCCCGTGAGGGATGTAGGACCCCGGAGCTGCAGCGCCAGTGGAGGATCATTAACACCGTTAAGCAGGTGCTGTGGGAGGCAAGGAACATCAAGGTCTTCCAAAAAATAACAGTGGACCTGTTCACTCTTCGGAGGAGGCTTCAAAACCTCCTCCAGGACGGCGTTTTGGTGGACTTTTTGAAAGACGAGAGAGGGGCAAGGAGGAAGTGGGGGGTGAGCCACTGGAAAGAAGTAATTATATAGCTCACCCCCCTCTCCCAGAGGAGGTGCACTCTGGGCACTCAAGCCCAAGCACGAACCTTTGTTTTTTGTTACTTTTGTTTGTTATTTTTGTTGTTTTTGTTTGTCTTGATTTAAGATTATATGTATTTCCAGTCTTGTCTGTTGTATAGTTTAGTCTGTCAAGTGGTTCCCCTGTCTTTGAAACCCTATTGTTCCCAAATATTGTTTTTTTTTGTTTTACCCCCTTTAGTTGGCATGCCAACTTTTAAATGAAAAGGTGATAAATTGTAATGAAGTTTTAAAAACCAATAAAAGAACATTTTACTAAAGAGCAAAGTACCAGTGCTTGGGCTACTCTCCTTTGTACGGGCTTTCTGTCTTTTTAAAGACGAAGAGCCTTTGCATTGGTTGGGTGCCCAGAGTGCATTTCCTCCCTTTTCCCTTCTATTCCCTGCCCCTCTCTCTACATCTTTTTTCCTTCTGTTCTTGAGGGCCTGGTGGTGAGATCGGAGTAGCAGTGGCTTGTCCGCGGCTCCGTTTGAACCCCAGGCCGACGGACAAGGTCGGACCCCACCTAGCGCTTTGGCGAAGCAGGTACCAGTGGCTTGCCTGCGGCCTGCTGAACCTCAAAGCGTAGAAGCCAGGACAGCACCCCAGGAGACCCCTGCCCGAGGACACCAGGCGCCATCCCGGATCCGGACAACTGCTGCAGGACGCCAGGCCCGGAGACCAGACCAGAGGGGAGTGCAGAGCTGCCCGGCGAGGAGGCCTGAAAGGGTTTTCTCACCGGGCCTACCTTTACCGGCTTCCATCAAGGCCTACACTCCTCGACTCTCTTTTCTCCACCCTGCAGCAGGACCACCAGGCGGATTCCGGAGGACGAGGTGCCAGCAGCGGCAGTGCGGAGGGCCGGACCGGAGGAACCACCTGCCGGACCCGGACGACGTCGACGGGGCCCAGCCACCCAACTACCACCTGGGATTCGTTTGGGCCTTCTGTGATCGCTCCGGCCTACAGGAAAGTTCCCCATCAGCGGCCCTGGAGGAGGCTTTTTCGGCCTACTCATCCGGGGCCTCTGCTTAGTTTCCGCCCCCCGGAAGGAACACCATTTCTGGGTGTGCTGTCTTTTTTTTGTGCTTCCTAGGTGGGGCCCTACAGACCGAGAAGGAAGGGAGATGGCGTCCCGACCCATCCCGGGATGCGCCGCCATTTCGCCGTCCGGATGACGTGGAACCCAGGGAGGGAGAAGGAAGCAGCACCACCACCGGCACCATGGCGGGATCGGGGCCTGGAGGCGCAGCTGAGCAGGGCGCCACCGGACCAGCAACCGCCGACAGGCCGGTGGGGAGAACAACCACCGTGCTGCCCCCAATCCAACCACCCCTGGGACGAGAGTGAACAGCATGACCCGTCTTGAATTCAGCAGGGCCGTACTACAGAAAGGTATGGGTTTTTGCCGAATGACCTGAACTGCCTGGTAAAGGTCCCAAATGCAGTAGACTTGTTTGAAGTAAGCTTTAAGAATGCTAATGTCCTGGAGAGATTCTGGAACCTCTTTAGAGAGGGGAAGGATAGGAGCCCCTGAATAACTTTGACGTTGAGCCTCTGTCTGACACCGAGAGCAAAGTGGTCACTGTGCAGTTCTACAACGAAGCTGTACAGGACCACGATGTTGCAACGTGGTTGGGCAGGTATGGCTCCGTCAAGTCCGAGGCAAGGAGAGTCCTCGATGAGGATGGGGTGTGGACTGGGGCCCAGAAAGTGGCTGGTCCAATTACAGCCTGACCCAATGTCGGTTGGAGGGGTGAGACACATCCCCAGCACCATTACGCGCTGGGAACAACCGGGCGCAGTCTTTTACTACGGCATGCCCAAACTGTGCAGGCGATGTGGTGAGTTAGGCCACTTGGCTGCAGCCTGCACAGTGGTTAAGTGCAAGAGCTGAGGAGAGCACGAGACCAGGGCATGCCGGGACCCTAGACCCTGTAACTTGTGTGGGGTAAGGGGGCACCTCTTCGTGACTGCCCTCTCTCATATGCCAACAGGGCTAGGGGAACTGCGCCACAGTCTCACCCCCAACCTCCCCCCCCCCCCCTCCATCAAATACGACCACGACAACCCAGCCTGACCCACCTCAGTCCCCCTCACTATCTACCCAAGCTACAACAAAACCAGACTCCCAGACACCCCCCACTACAGTTGAGGAGGAGGCGGACTCGGAAACCCTCAACACGGTGGAAGAGCCCGCCCTCTCCTCAGACAGCACAGAGTCAGACCCCCCCTCCGACTGGTCCAAAGTAAAAGGGAGAAAACGGAAAATTAAACAAAAACACCAATATGTCAATAAACCAGAAATGCCTACTCCCACCGTACCTAGCAATAGCCCTCAACCTCTCCCTTCATCAAAACCCATCCAGACAGTCTCAGACCCCCCCCAAACAACCACAATAATCCAAAAGCCTAAAATAACCCCCCGCTCCAAAAAATCACAATCCCCAACAAAAGCCCCCCAACAGATGGTCACAGTAATGCACCCGACCTTAACCTGCCCCAGTGGATACTGGCCGCTTCTGGTCCTCGGACACCCCCCGGACAGGGAACCAAAAGATCCACCCCAAGGGCCCTCCTCCGCCTCTGGACAAAAAGGGGGCCCCAGGGCCAAAATCCATCGGCCCTGTCTCTCCAGGGCGGACCTTGCCAGGCGGTGGTAGGGGAGAACAGGTGAGCAGACCTACCCAGGGGGCGGAGAGGCGCCCAGCAAAACCAGATACGGTCATTGACCGTTTAAACCAAATATGCAAAGACATCCGTCAACAGCAATAAATCTGGTTCATGCCCATCCCTGTAATAATTTACCTTTCCCCGTATTTTTTTTTTTTTTTTTCATGGCAATTACAATCACAACAATCAACACCCGTAGCATTAAAGATCCCATCAAACGGCATGCAGTTTTCTCCATCCTGCAACAGCTGCCCTCAGACGTCATCCTCCTACAGGAGTGTGGGATTCCCTTCCGCTCCATGGATGACAGTCTGAGGGAGGGATGGAGAAGGGGAGACTCTCTCTGGTCGGGTTCCAATGTATCGCGAGCTGACGGGGTCGGCACGTTGATCAACAACCCCTATGTCAGAATAACATCATCTGACATAGTAGAGAGTGGGCGAATCCTCGTCACCGACCTCGACGTCGGGGGTTCCCCACTCCGGGTGATCAACGTGTATGGCCCTAATAGCCCGGCCGGGAGGGCCTCCCTATTTCAAAAAATCAGATCTCTTATCACCCCCCATACGCCGGTGGTCGTGGGGGGAGACTTCAACTGTGCCCTTAGGGATGAAGACCGCAGCAGACCAAGGAGGGACAAATCCAGCAGGGAGCTGCGGTCCATCATAGAAGATTTCTCCCTCCATGACGCCGGGGTGCCTCTCCCCCTCAATACACATGGGTGAGTTCCTCTGGCGCCTCCTTCTCCAGAATTGACATGTTTTTGCTCTCTTCAGGCCTGAGAGTGCGCTCCTATAGCATCGGAGCAGTGCACTTCTCAGACCACCACACAGGGTGACCGTGTCCTTGGACTGGGAGAAGACCATCACGGTGGGTAGGGGTCCGTGGAGGATGAATACCAGCCATCTCCAGGACCCCAAAGTGCGCCTCTCCTTCTCGAGACGATACCTGGAGTGGGTCACACTAAAACCCCTCTTTGACTCCCCGATAGAGTGGTGGGAGATGGTGAAGGATCGGGTGCGGGGCTACTTCCGGGCAGTCGGACGGAGGAAGGCAAAGGAAAGGAGGGCAGCTTACAACCACCACAAGCTGCCCTCCAAAGACTGAGCCTCCTCCAGGCCCGAGGCTTGGAGGTCAGTACGGAGGTGGCCCAGACTAAACAGCATCTCTCTGCCCTCTGTCGGGAGGAGCGGAAAAAATACATCTTCCGCTCCAAACTCCAGGGTCTCGAGGAGGACGAGAGATGCACTCGCCACTTCTTCCGCAAGGCACGGTCAAGGAAAACCGACATTCTCTCCCTGTATAATAACGCAGGGGTGGTGGTGTCTGAAGAGGCAGAGGTCCAGGAGGTGGCCAGGGAGTTCTACCTGGGTCTCTGTATGCCAGCAGGCCCACGGATGGGGCTCTCATGGACACCTTCCTGGACGGCCTGGACAGACGCCTGGAGGAACAGAGCATGGGGGAGCTGAGCGCCGAGGAACTCACCCGGGCCGTGCGCTCCCTTAACCTACATAAAGCTCCTGGTCCTGACGGAATCCCAGCTGAGTTCTATCAGGCCTTCTGGGATCTCCTGAAGGACGACGTGGCGGATGTCTTCAGAGCGGCTTTCAGGGAGGGGCGGCTGGGTGACTCGCTGCGACAGAGCTCAGTGGCCCTTGTCCCAAAGAAGGGGGACCTGAAGGACCTCCGGAACTGGCGGCCGATCAACCTCCTCTCAGTGGATTATAAGATCATGGCCAAATCACTGATGAGGAGGTTCCAAGACCTGCTACCAGCGGTGATCGGCCGCAACCAAACATGCAGTGTACCTGGGAGGTCCATAAATGAAAATCTGCTCCTCGTGAGGGATATAATCATCCACTCCGGGAGCGCAGGTCCCCTTTAGGCCTTCTCAGCCTTGATCAGGAGAAGGCCTTTGACAGGGTTAGCCATGTGTGCCTGGAGAGGGTGCTAGAGAGGTTTAACTTCCCAAATCCCCTCCGGCGCTGGACCAGAATGTGTTTGCGTGACATCTCGGGCAGAGTGGTTGTCAACAAGCACCTCTCTGCCCCATTTAACATCAGGTCCGGCGTCAGGCAGGGGTGCCCTCTAGCGTCCCTCCTGTACGTCATCTACCTCGAGCCGTTTCTGCAGGCCATCCGGCGAAACAAAGACATCAGGGGATACCTACTGCCGGGTGGCAGTGGGGAGCGGCTTGGGGTGATGGCGTACATGGACGACATCACCATCGTTAGCACAGATAGTCGCTCCATCACCACCGCTACAAAGGTGGTGGACGACTTCTGTGCGGCCACAGGCGCCCTGGTCAACCGGGGCAAGAGTGAACTGTACCTGTCGCCGTCATGGAGTGAGTCACTAACCTGTTCTTTCCTGTACGCACAGAAGGCATAAAGCTCCTGGGGGTCACCTTCCAGAACGACGGGGGAGGGAACCGGAGCTGGGAGGAGGCCCTCCGCCACGTCCAGAAAAAAATCGGGAGCTGGAGCACACGGCCCCTGACAATGACGGGTAAGATCCTGGTCCTGAAGGCAATAGTCCTTCCCAGTTTTCTTTACATAGGGCGAGTGTTTCCCCCGGACAGAGCCACTAGTAAACTTGTGGCCAGAATGGCCTTTCCGCTTTGTCTGGGGGAGCAATATGGAGAGGCTGGGAAGGACAACCCTGATGAAAGAGGAGGAGAAAGGGGGCAGGGGGGTCCCAGACATAACATCAATAATATTGGCACAGGGTCTGGCCGCACTGGTCCAGAACACCCTGGGGGGGGAGTCGGCCTCTGGTAAATTTGCTAAATACTATGCCACTCCCTTCCTCAGATCTATGGGCCTGTGTGGGCTGAACCACAATGTGCCATATAGCTGGGACCCCCCAATGTATACAGGGCCCTGAGGGATTTTGCCTTTAGGACGGGATTGGTCGGGGCTGGGTTGCCCTCATGGACATACAAAAATATCATGTCCTTTTTGAGATCGGGAGAGACCATGACGCTCCCGAGGGGCAACCCAGCCTTGAACCCTGAAATTGTATGGAAAAATGCAAATCACAAAACATTAAACAATAAACAGAAAGACATCACATGGATGTCTGCTCATGGCTGTCTCCCCACCAGGTCATTTCTGTTTAGACGGCACTTAACCCTGACCGAGAACTGCCCCCACGGATGCACTGACTCGGAACATGTACACCATCTGTTCTGGGAGTGCTCCGTGGCCAGACGGGTCTGGGGCCTTGTTGTGTCCTCTGTCTCCCAGAACAGGCTCCTGCCGAGATCCTCCCTGACGACTGAGAGGGTCCTGTACGGCCCCGTGAGGGATGTAGGACCCCGGAGCTGCAGCGCCAGTGGAGGATCATTAACACCGTTAAGCAGGTGCTGTGGGAGGCAAGGAACATCAAGGTCTTCAAAAAATAACAGTGGACCTGTTCACTCTTCGGAGGAGGCTTCAAAACCTCCTCCAGGACGGCGTTTTGGTGGACTTTTTTGAAACGAGAGAGGGGCAAGGAGGAAGTGGGGGGTGAGCCACTGGAAAGAAGTAATTATATAGCTCACCCCCCTCTCCCAGAGGAGGTGCACTCTGGGCACTCAAGCCCAAGCACGAACCTTTGTTTTTTGTTACTTTTGTTTGTTATTTTTGTTGTTTTTGTTTGTCTTGATTTAAGATTATATGTATTTCCAGTCTTGTCTGTTGTATAGTTTAGTCTGTCAAGTGGTTCCCCTGTCTTTGAAACCCTATTGTTCCCAAATATTGTTTTTTTTGTTTTACCCCCCTTTAGTTGGCATGCCAACTTTTAAATGAAAAGGTGATAAATTGTAAGAGTTTTAAAAACCAATAAAAGAACATTTTACTAAAGATTTCCGTGGAGAGGAACATTTATGAGTATCAACTAATTTTTCGATGCCCTGCTTCACGGCAGGGTTTCCTTTCTGTGTGAAAATATAAAATATGGGTTCAGTCATTTTTCGCGCGGGTGATAGCCCTGCCTACTGTCGTGGAAATTAAAACTCAGCAGGATCAGAGAGAATTCCTTTAAACAGTATTAAAGCTTTAATTACGAGCAGCTGCGGAGACCCGTGTCACGCAGGACAGCGAACCTCCCGCCTTCAAATTCAAATGGATATTTATATCCAACACAACGGAAGGGGAGGGAACAATCACAAGGGGGAAGTAACAGGGCGTTAACTTACAGGTAAATGGAGCTATGGGCTAACATGAAGATATAACAGGTTGTTAGAACAGCCCAAATACACACTAATCCCCACAGTAAACGGATGTGCAACCCCACACATATAAAGGGTACTTAAAACAGCTAAAAGTGCAGTCCTATCAAGCACAGCCGAGCCCTCCCCAAAGGAATGAAAACAACAAAGTTTAAAACAGAGCAAGTACGGTTTCGTAGCAGTATAATAAAATACACAGTAAAACAACCGCTGTTACAATGACAATATAAAAGCAGGGATCCCAAGTTAAAATATAAATGCAGGTGCACGGTGTCTAAACAGCGCGGTAAGACCGAAACTGCGATACCATACGAATAGCTAAATAGCCAAAGCCGATGCGAACTACTGCGGCAAATAACGCTATACACCCCGATAGCGTTACACTATTTATCTCACACAGACTTTACATACAGTCAGCAATGAACCGGCTTTTACACCCTATACGATACCAAAACACAACGCGGTGGTCCTGCAGTTTCCAGCTTACTCGCCCTGTAGAGATCTCCACTTGACTGTAGTGTTTCCCTTTTAAAAGTCGCTGAGGTGCGTCCGCTGCCTCCATTACAATTAGCCTGATTGAGAACAGCTGAGCATCGGCACCACCACTCGTCCGGGACATGGAACAAGGGAAACGACCAATCAAATGTAAACAACCAGTGTAACGCACAGCACGTTAGGGTAACGTCATCACCAGCTCATTGTACACCG
>JAINUG010001697.1:0-18398 GCA_029706075.1 Aldrovandia affinis
ATACGTTACAAGTTGCTAAATCCATAGTACAAAAAGTATCCAGCCTCGTTCATGTTAAACCACTATTTTTACAACATTAGCCACTAGCTACAACATAGCCACCTAAACGCTACAACATGGCCACTAGCGCTACACAACATGGCCACTAGCGCTACACAACATGGCCACTAGCGCTACACAACATGGCCACTAGCGCCACACAACATGGCCACTAGCTACACAACATGGCCACTACGCTACACAACATGGCCACTAGCGCTACACAACATGGCCACTAGCGCTACACAACATAGCCCACTAGCACTACACAACATAACCCACTAGCTTACACAACATGGCCATAAGCACTACACAACATGGCCACTAGCGCACAACATGGCCACTAGCGCTACACAACACATGGCCACTAAGCACTACACAACATGGCCACTAGCGCTACACAACATGGCCACTAGCACTACACAACATGGCCACTAGCGCTACACAACATGGCCACTAGCGCTACACAACATGGCCACTAGCGCTACACAACATGGCCACTAGCGCTACACAACATGCCACTAACGCACTACACAACATGGCCACTAGCACTACAACACAGCCACTAGCACTACACAACATGGCCACTAGCACTACACAACATGGCCACTAGCACTACACAACATGGCCACTGGCACCACACAACATGGCCACTAGCGCACAACATGGCCACTAGCACTACACAACATGGCCATGCAGCGCTACACAACATGGCCACTACTAGCTACACAACATGGCCACTAGCACACAACATGGCCACTAGCGCTACACAACATGGCCACTAGCGCTACACAACATGGCCACTAGTGGCTGCACAACATGGCCACTAGCGGCTGCACAACATGGCCACTAGCGCTACACAACATGGCCATTTGGGCTTATAGCCACTAGCTACAACATGGCCACTAGCACTACACAACATGGCCACTAGCGCTACACAACATGGCCACTAGCGCTACAACATGGCCACTACGCTACACAACATGGCCACTAGCACTACACAACATGGCCACTAGCGCTGCACAACTATTCATGGCCACTAGCACGCACTACAACATGGCCACTAGCTACACAACATGGCACCGCCTAACTCTAGTCTCTATGACACTTTGAAGATTTTTTTATTTTTCTGCTGTTGTCATCGCAAGATTATTCCACTAAAATTATAGTTTATCTTGTGAATTTCTATCACAAATTTAACGTAGCTGCAACTAATCTTAGCTAGCTTATTCTCAGCTGCATTCATAACGATGAATTTACCGTACCTGCAGGTAACCTTAGCTAGCGTTAGCTAGCTAGCTATCTTATTCACAGCTGCATTCACAACGAACCACAAGTCTATCGATTAGAAACACCCTCTAACGTTTAACCCTCATTTGAGCTATTTCTGCAAACTGAGAGTTGCTCAAAGGCTTGGTAAGTAAACGTGCTCAACTCAAATTCAAATAGTCAAATACACGGAGGTTTATGGTCACTCTTCACATTGTTTCATGTAAATATTAAACTCTGTCAAAGAACTGAAACTTTGTATGCTGCCACCGTTAAGGCCTCAGTATACTTCAAAACGAAATCGAAATAGAATCGAATGGCGCTGCGAGAGCAAATGTCTGGAAGATTTGGAAAAAAATAGGTTACTATCCAGCCATGACCCTAGCTCAAGTCATGAACAAACAAACCTCAGAACCCGGAAAAACAATTTGTCATCACTGGAATAGGCTAATCACCGATTAATGTTAAAAACGAAATCATTCACAAAGCAATTTAATAAGATTGAATTTACCGTCTACCAAACGGGTGGTTGTCGTTCATTCTACAAAACCATACTTCTCAAATGTGTTTTTAATATGAACAATGACCATGGGCACACACTGTAAAGCACTGAGTTCCTATCATATTACCAAATTGAAGTCATACTGCTGCATTATATAATTTGTGGTTAGGGCTAAATATATATGGGTAAAAACGTGTACTATAGTCCATTATATGTAAAAAGTCTGAAGATATAAACTTACCATAAAATCCTTTATCCTTTTGTTTTTTAACTGGGCCTAACAGAAGAAAATTTGTGTTAGTAAGTAGCGACCTAAACTAACACATACTGAACATCTATTGATGAAGTAACAAAGTTAGCTGACTAGGACATGTGTAAACATTGATACACAACAACAGGTGGATTGAAATAAGGGGGTTGGAATTATTCACAGCCTTTAATAATCTGAAATAATACGAGGCAGACACACTGTAAACGCAGCTCACACTAAATCAACACGTTTTATGAATGACATGCGTTGTATGCAACACGTTTTTCATACACATTGTGATTTATTGTGTATTCAGACGTGTCCCCCGTCGCCCCCCATAAACGATGCCTACGCGGTCTAGATGCGCATGCGCCACTGAACATCAGCTCAGATCGAGCGCCTTCCTCAGTCGTGAACGATCAAACCTCAGAGCCCTGGAACACCATTTTTAATCGCTGGGATAGGCTAATCACCGATTCACCTTAAACAACGAAATCATTCACAAGGGCAATTTAATGTGTTTTAACTTACCCTCTGCATTTCCTTTAACGCCTGCATTTCTTTTACTGCCTGCAAGTCCCCCTCGAAGAAAAGGCAGAATGCAGTAAAGACCCCCATAGATGAACGTTCATCTCTACAGTGTTCACTGGGGTTTTCTCTCACGATGCACAAGTTCTTAAAAATGAAAACCCAACCTCTGCTTTGAATTGGTGGAGGAGAAGAGTTGTTGCTGAGTTGAGAATCAAGGACAGTGGACAGTTTTATGCTCTAATCTGGGGGTAGAGGTGTGACAGGTTTTTCTCATTCTTTGACAGGAATGAACTGGGTTTTTTGGGGGGTGGTAATTAGTTTCGATGGCTGGGAGAGACCGTTCGAATGCGCCTATAGCCAAGACGAGAATTAGCGTGTTTGATAAAACAAATACGTTTGCTCGACCGACCCTCCTCTCAGCTGGGGTGTGTTTGTATATTAAGGACGCAACCTGCTTTGGTCTCCAACCGTATATTTTTTCATTGAAGAAACAGTGTACTATATCAATGCTGCTACCCAATTCATGTAATAGGCCTAAACATGGTGACCGATTTCCAGCCACTATGTGAGTGGATTTCACGTGGAAGGTTTCTATGTCCTAATTTAAGGGAAAATACACGTTTAAAAACAGTAAATTAACTCATTATAACCACCCTTTTACATTTTCCCATTGACGTATAACAACTATCCCTCGGGCAGCGCGTGCCCCCATGTAAGATCCTGTATCAGCCTCTCTCTCAGCTTGGATCGGTTAATCTGCAGAGAGTGTGTGGGGTGATGTAGGTTTTTCTGCCCTCTACTGGACACCTACTGCAGTTCACCGACATTTTAAAAAAAGTACCTTTGCACTAGTTGATGGGTACCACACCCATGCCAACATGACAGTGCGTGTGGGGGCAGAATTGAGACGTTACAGATTTTATTCCCAGCATGGGGCACATCAGTTGTACTCTTGAGCAAGATACGTTCGGCTGTGTAAAATGATTGTAAGTTAAAATATAAACTATGTGAGTCGCTCTGGCTAAGACTGTCTGCCAAATATAATTCTGACAAAGTGGCTCCCAGAACAGAACAAAAGCAGCCATATCTCAGAGCGTAGAACCTGAAACCTTCTGATGACGATTTAATTAATTAACTGAACATGAACTCTTTCATTAACGCACCACCAACATGCTTTGCCTTTGAGGACGACAATGAGAGAAAAGAACGCACTGTTTTTGCATTACGAATCTAACAAACGCGAAAAAACGTGAGAATGACGAGCGTGAGTCAGGCTCCGCCGCCATCTCACTCCCCTTCACGTGCACGAGCGCACTCTGCGCACGTTCTGTCTTGAGCTCCGCTCGTTTCTTTCGCGTTTTCCGACCGAAAGCTTCGTCATTTCAGAGGACAGTTGAGCCTTTCTGTATCATTGCTCCCCAAAACGTCACTCTTTTTGACGTTGACATAATTTAAGTAGGCTACATGTAGTCTATTTTGCGATAATCACAAGGTTTAACAAACATTCATATTTTTTCTGCTTCGACATTCGCACTTGATGAATCCGATACAAAATCGGCCAAACTATAATGGTTAGTTGGGGGAGTGAAATTTCAACACGGTCTTTTTTGACTGTCAAAAACACAAACCCTCCTTTTTACTGATTGAAGTGTTTGACACGCACCAGTAGATTACATGACTATAATGATAAATTACAATGCAGTCAGGTCCAGAATTATGGACACCCTTGATTAAAGTGAGCAGGGAAGGCTGCATAAAGCAAACAATACAGGTTATGAGCTACATTGTATGCTCAAAAATTGGGAAATTATATTATTTTATACTAATAGAATTATTCAGAGAAAAATATTTAAAGTTATATTTAAAGAAACATGTGTCACAATTATTGGCATCCCTAATAATTATTTTAAATAAAATCAACAAAATAAATCAACATGTCATCTTCTTATTGAAGATGTTTTCTGAGATTGTTGAACATATTGGGAGGATCTTTGAACATTCTTCCATAGAAATTCTTCCAGATCCTTCAGATCCTTTGGTCTGTGCTTGTGTACTGCCCTCTTCAATTCAAACCACACATTTTCAATTGGGTTCAAGTCTGAGACTGAGATGGCAAAGCAGTCATTTTGTGGTCAGTTAACCATTTTGGTGTAGTACTATTTATATAGTGGGCATAAAAATTGTTCACCCCCATTTTTCACATTTTATTTTCTTACTTTGTGCATTCAAAATGGATTTAATTGGGATTTTTACCCACTGATCAACACAAAATACTCTATAAAGTCAAATGAAAAAAATCTAAAGCTTTTTGTTCATTAATTACAAATAAAAAACCAGACAACAATTTACCTCATAAGAATTCACCTTTTCTAAGACACACCTGGATAAACTCTGGCTAATCAATTCTCTTGAATTCTCACAAATTCACTTTATGTGTATGTATATGCTGTGTGTGTGTGTGTGTGTGTGTGTGTGTGTGTGTGTGTGTGTGTGTGTGTGTGTGTGTCAGTGCTGGTCTATTCCAGAGCTTTGCATCACTGAACCTGCAATACACTGCACTGACAAGCCCAACAGGCTCAACTTGTAAGAGTAACAAACAAATGTTCAGCATTTCAAGTATTTCAAAGGATGCTTTTATTTAACATTTCCTTTTGTAATTACACTGACATTTAAAACAGAGATACACCTGAGTCATTCAAAGATAAATACTTTTATAAAATACCGTTTTTAAAACAAAGACAAGCTTGAAAAATGGCTCTGAATTCAGTGTTGTCAATGAAACACTACATAGTTCAGCTTCCAAGTCACAGGAAAGGGGATTCATTTAAAGTTGTCAGTGTACACAAAGACACTTTGTGACAGGATGCAAACAGACAGGACACGCACATCACTGAGAGGGTGAGGTTTTAGCAAAGGGAGTTGCCTGGAATGAGCAGGTTTTCACAGTGTTGCTGCCCGTCAGAGCTACTGAACGACACCCTAGTGAGTGTGTATAGTGTTGAGTGGAGACTGCATATTCCATACAGGTGCAGATAGACCAACCAATTTAATTTGGTGCAGAACGGGATCAATTGGGGCATGAACAAGAGAGGCTGTTTGAAGACGGGCGACCCAATCTGGCTCTTCACTGCAGCGTCTAATACTGCCAGCTGCCCACACGGTGGCCACCAGGGCGCGCTGGCGGCGGCAGTCAGGGACAGCTGTACAGAACCGGCCCGCTGACCACGGGTTTGCAGTTGTCGGTGGCAGCAGGTGCGGGTCATCAGGTACGTGGCACCCAGGATGGTGCCATTGGTCGTGCTGTTGCAGGAGGCGGAGGCAAGGCAGCCCTGGGTGTTGAAGCCAAGGAACCCACTGATGGAGGGGAACGCTGTGGGGGGAGGGGGTTATGGTAAATACACCATCAAGGAACTGGATTCACAATGCATGTAATCTTAATCTTAATGTTTTTCATGTTAATCTTCATTTCTTATATTAAATCAAGGTTCAAGTTCTGAATTAGTGGAATTTCCTGAAGGGGGCGGCAGAGCACCACAGCAGAGCTTTGCATGAAATCCTGACAATTAATCGCAATGTTCATGGATAGATCTGACCCTCACAGACAGGCACTCTGGTATTCTGGACTCTCTTCCCAATTTTAAAGTTATTTTCTCCCAACTGAGAATGCTCAATTTGTGTGTGTTCCTGCTCATCGCTGCAACCTCCTCTGTTAATCTGGGAGAGCTCGGGCAAGCACGCTCTATTCATGATGGAGAATGAAAGAATGCGTTTGGGGGGGGGGGCAGTGGAGGGGTGTAAACGTGTCCTCACCTGCTTTTCCAGTGTAGCAGTTGGGCATGGACGCATCACACTCCACAGAATCAGGGATCAGGCATTTGCCCAGAATCCCCACGCTGCATTCGTTACACGTCAAGGCTGTTTCTGTGTGTGAGAGAGAGAGAGAGAGAGAGAGATGAACTGGAGAATTAGCAATAATCAATGACACATTTACAAACACTGTTAAAGCATGTTGTTCTCACAATGCAAAAATCATGAAAAGCAACAGGAATATGATGCAAAATTCTGTTGATAAGACGTGCACTGGTATTCACAACCTTTAATAATCTGAAACAATATGAGGCAGACACACTCTGTAAATGCAGCTCACACTGAATCAACACGTTTTATGAATGACATGCGTTGTATGCAACACGTTTTTTATCACTATTGTGTTTTCAGGAGTGTCCCCCCATCTCCCCCCCATAAACGACCCCTACGCAGTCTAGATACACATTCACGGAACATTGGCTCACATTGGCTCATTGAACACATTGAACATCGGCTCAGCTCGAACAGTCCTGGCTGAATAGTAACCCTATTTTCCCCTATTTTGTCCAACTCTCGCGAGGTTTGACTAAGTCCCCATAGTAACGAAGGAAAGTGTCCAACCTGCGTTCCAGCTGTGTTAAACCCACTAGCACTACACAACATGGCCACTAGCACTACACAACATGGCCACTAGCGCTACACAACATGGCCACTAGCACTACACAACATGGCCACTAGAGCTATACAACATGGCCACTAGCACTACACAACATGGCCACTAGCACTACACAACATGGCCACTAGCGCTACACAACATGGCCACTAGCACTACACAACATGGCCACTAGCGCTACACAACATGGCCACTAGCGCTACACAACATGGCCACTAGCTTACACAACATGGCCACTAGCGCTACACACAACATGGCCACTAGCACTACACAACATGGCCACTAGCACTACACAACATGGCCACTAGCACTACACAACATGGCTACTAGCGCTAGCGCACAACATGGCCACTAGCGCTACACAACATGGCCACTAGCGCTACACAACATGGCCACTAGCACTACACAACATGGCCACTAGCGCTACACAACATGGCCACTAGCACTACACAACATGGCCACTAGCGCTACACAACATGGCCACTAGCACTACACAACATGGCCACTAGCGCTACACAACATGGCCACTAGCACTACACAACATGGCCACTAGCGCTTACACAACATGGCCACTAGCACTACACAACATGGCAATTAGCCTAACTCTAGTCTCTATGACACTTTGAAGATTTTTCTGCTGTTGTCATCGCAAGATTATTCCACTAAAATTATAGTTTATCTTGTGAATTTCTATCACAAATGTAACGTAGCTGCAACTAATCTTAGCTAGCTTATTCTCAGCTGCATTCATAACGATGAATTTACCGTACCTGCAGGTAACCTTAGCTAGCGTTAGCAAGCTAGCTATCTTATTCACAGCTGCATTCACAACGAACCACAAGTCTATCGATTGAAACACCCTCTAACGCTTAACCCTCATTTGAGCTATTTCTGCAAACTGAGAGTTGCTCAAAAGACTTGGTAAGAAACATTGCTCAACTCAAATTCAAATAGTCTAATACACGGAGGTTTATGGTCACTCTTCACATTGTTTCATGTAAATATTAAACTCGGTCAAAGAACTGAAACTTTGTATGCTGCCACTGTTAAGGCCTCAGTATACTTCAAACGAAATCGAAATAGAATCGAATATGGCGCTGCGAGCAAATGTCTGGAAGGTTTGGAAAAAAATAGGGTTACTATCCAGCCATGACCCTAGCTCAAGTCATGAACAAACAAACCTCAGAACCCCGGAAAACAATTTGTCATCACTGGAATAGGCTAATCACCGATTAATGTTAAAAAAACGAAATCATTCACAAAGCAATTTAATAAGATTGAATTTACCGTCTACCAAACGGGTGGTTGTCGTTTCATTCTACATTACCATACTTCTCAAATGTGTTTTTAATATGAACAATGACCATGGGCACACACTGTAAAGCACTGAGTTCCTTTCATATTACCAAATTGAAGTCATACTGATGCATTATATAATTTGTGGTTAGGGCTAAATATATATGGGTAAAACGTGTACTATAGTCCATTATATATAAAAAGTCTGAAGATTTAAACTTACCAAAAATTCTTTTATCTTCTTCTTTTTTAGCTGGGCCTAACAGAAGAAAATTTGTGTTAGTAAGTAGCGACCTAAACTAACATATACTGAATATCTATTGATGAAGTAACTAAGTTAGCTGACTAGGACATGTGTAACACATTGATACACAACAACAGGTGGTTTGAAATAAGGGGGTTGGGGGTATTCACAGCCTTTAATAATCTGAAATAATACGAGGCAGACACACTGTAAACGCAGCTCACACTAAATCAACACGTTTTATGAATGACATGCGTTGTATGCAACACGTTTTTCATACATTGTGATTTATTGTGTATCTAGACGTGTCCCCCCATCGCCCCATAAACGATGCCTACGCGGTCTAGATGCGCATGCGCCACTGAACATCGGCTCAGCTCGAGCCCCTTCCTCAATCGTGAACGATCAAACCTCAGAGCCCTGGAACACACTTTTAATCGCTGGGATAGGCTAATCACCAATTTACCTTAAACAACTAAATCATTCACAAGGCAATTTAATGTGTTTTAACTTACCCTCTGCATTTCCTTTAACGCCTGCATTTCTTTTACCCGCAAGTCCCCCCTCGAAGAAAAGGCAGAATGCCGCAAAGACCCCCCATAGATGAACGTTCATCTCTACAGTTCACTGGGGTTTTCTCTCACGATGCACAAGTTCTTAAAAATGAAAACCCAACCTCTGCTTTGAATTGGTGGAGGAGAAGAGTTGTTGCTGAGTTGAGAATCAAGGACAGTGGACAGTTTTATGCTCTAATCTGGGGGGTAGAGGTGTGACAGGTTTTTCTCATTCTTTGACAGGAATGAACTGGGTTTTTTTTTTGGGGGTGGTAATTAGTTTCGATGGCTGGGAGAGACCGTTCCGAATGCGTTTATAGCCAAGACGAGAATTGACGTGTTTGATAAAACAAATACGTTTGCTCGCCGACCGGACCCCCCCTCCTCTCAGCTGAGGGGTGTGTTGTATATTAAGGACGCAACCTGCTTTGGTCTCCAACCGTATATTTTTTTCATTGAAGAAACAGTGTACTATATCAATGCTGCTACCCAATTCACATGTAATAGGCCTAAACATGGTGACCGATTTCCAGCCACTATGTGAGTGGATTTCACGTGGAAGGTTTCTATGTCCTAATTTAAGGGAAAATACACGTTTAAAAACAGTAAATTAACTCATTATAACCACCCTTTTACATTTTCCCATTGACGTATAACAACTATCCCTCGGGCAGCGCGTGCCCCCATGTAGATCCTGTATCAGCCTCTCTCTCAGCTTGGATCGGTTAATCTGCAGAGAGAGTGTGGGGGTGATGTAGGTTTTTCTGCCCTCTGCTGGACATCTACTGCAGTTCACCGACATTTTAAAAAAAAGTACCTTTTGCACTAGTTGATGGGTACCACACCCATGCCAACATGACAGTGCGTGTGTGTAAAATTTTACGGGCCCAGAATTGAGAAGTTTCATTCCCAGGATGGGGCACATCAGTTGTACTCTTGAGCAAGATACGTTCGGCTGTGTAAAATGATTGTAAGTTAAAAAATATAAACTATGTGAGTCGCTCTGGCTAAGACTGTCTGCCAAATATAATTCTGACAAAGTGGCTCCCAGAACAGAACAAAAGCAGCCATATCTCAGAGCGTAGAACCTGAAACCTTCTGATGACGATTTAATTAATTAACTGAACATGAACTCTTTCATTAACGCACCACCAACATGCTTTGCCTTTGAGGACGACAATGAGAGAAAAGAACGCACTGTTTTTGCATTACGAATCTAACAAACGCGAAAAAACGTGAGAATGACGAGCGTGAGTCAGGCTCCGCCGCCATCTCACTCCCCTTCACGTGCACGAGCGCGCACTCTGCGCACGTTCTGTCTTGGAGCTCCGCTCGTTTCCTTTCGCGTTTTCCGACCGAAAGCTTCGTCATTTCAGAGGACAGTTGAGCCTTTCTGTATCATTGCTCCCCAAAACGTCACTCTTTTTGACGTTGACATAATTTAAGTAGGCTACATGTAGTCTATTTTGCGATAATCACAAGGTTTAACAAACATTCATATTTTTTCTGCTTCGACATTCGCACTTGATGAATCCGATACAAAATCGGCCAAACTATAATGGTTAGTTGGGGTAGTGAAATTTCAACACGGTCTTTTTTGACTGTCAAAAACACAAACCCTCCTTTTTACTGATTGAAGTGTTTGACACGCACCAGTAGATTACATGACTATAATGATAAATTACAATGCTGTCAGGTCCAAAATTATGGACACCCTTGATTAAAGTGAGCAGGGAAGGCTGCATAAAGCAAACAATACAGGTTATGAGATACATTGCATGCTCAAAAATTGGGAAATTATATTATTTTATACTAATAGAATTATTCAGAGAAAAATATTTAAAGTTATATTTAAAGAAACATGTGTCACAATTATTTGCATCCCTATTAATTATTTTAAATAAAATCAACAAAATAAATCAACATGTCATCTTCTTATCGAAGATGTTTTATGAGATTGTTGAACATATTGGGGAGGATCTTTGAACATTCTTCCATACAAATTCTTCCAAGATCCTTCAGATCCTTTGGTCTGTGCTTGTGTGCTGCCCTCTTCAATTCAAACCACACATTTTCAATTGGGTTCAAGTCTGGAGACTGAGATGGCAAAGCAGTCATTTTGTTGTCAGTTAACCATTTTGGTGTAGTACTATTTATATAGTGGGCATAAAAATTATTCACCCCCCATTTTTCACATTTTATTTTCTTACTTTGTGCATTCAAAATGGATTTAATTGGGATTTTTTTCCCACTGATCAACACAAAATACTCTATAAAGTCAAATGAAAAAAAATCGAAAGCTTTTTGTTCATTAATTACAAATAAAAAACAGACAACAATTTACCTCATAAGAATTCACCCCCTTTTCTAAGACACACCTGGATAAACTCTGGCGCAATCAATTCTCTTGAATTCTCACAAATTCACTTTATGTGTATGTATATGCTGTGTGTGTGTGTGTGTGTGTATGTGTGTGTGTGTGTCAGTGCTGGTCTATTCCAGAGCTTTGCATCACGGAACCCTGCAATACGCTGCACTGACAAGCCCAACAGGCTCAACTTGTAAGAGTAACAAACAAATGTTCAGCATTTCAAGTATTTCAAAGGATGCTTTTATTTAACATTTCCTTTTGTAATTACACTGACATTTAAAACAGAGATACACCTGAGTCATTCAAAGATAAATACTTTTATAAAATACAGTTTTTAAAACAAAGACAAGCTTGAAAGGGTTCCTAGAATTCAGTGTTGTCAATGAAACACTACATAGTTCAGCTTCCAAGTCACAGGAAAGGGGATTCATTTAAAGTTGTCAGTGTACACAAAGACACTTTGTGACAGGATGCAAACAGACAGGACACGCACATCACTGAGAGGGTGAGGTTTTAGCAAAGGGAGTCACCTGGAATGAGCAGGTTTTCCACAGTGTTGCTGCACGTCAGAGCTACTGAACGACACCCTAGTGAGTGTGTATAGTGTTGAGTGGAGACTGCATATTCCATACAGGTGCAGATAGACCAACCAATTTAATTTGGTGCAGAACGGGATCAATTGGGGCAGGCATGAGGAGAGGCTGTTTGAAGACGGGCGACCCAATCTGGCTCTTCACTGCAGCGTCTAATACTGCCAGCTGCCCCCACGGTGGCCACCAGGCGGCGCTGGCGGCGGCGGTCAGGGACAGCTGTACAGAACCGGCCCCGCTGACCACGGGGTTGCAGTTGTCGGTGGCGCAGCAGGTGCGGGTCGCCGTGTACGCGGCACCCAGGATGGTGCCATTGGTCGTGCTGTTGCAGGAGGCGGAGTCAAGGCAGCCCTGGGTGTTGAAGCCAAGGAACTCACTGATGGAGGGAACGCTGTGGGGGAGGGGGTTATGGTAAATACACCATCAAGGAACTGGATTCACAATGCATGTAATCTTAATCTTAATGTTTTTCATGTTAATCTTCATTTCTTATATTAAATCAAGGTTCAAGTTCTGGAATTAGTGGAATTTCCTGAAGGGGGCACCACAGCAGACAATCCTAACAATGAATCGCAATGTTCATGGATAGATCTGAACCTCACAGACAGGCACTCTGGTATTCTGAAATCTCTTCCCAATATTAAAGTTATTTTCTCCCAACTGAGAATGCTCAATTTGTGTGTCTTCCTGCTCATCGCTGCAACCTCCTCTGTCAATTTGCAAGCTAAATTGTCTCACCACTGTCTACTTGTTCAACACTATACTCTTATTTAAAAAAAAAAAAAAAAAAAAAAATGTACATTTTGTAAACATTGTAAAATACCTTTTCCTTCCCGGTGTTACACAGGTATGAGTACGCAGATGCCTGCAATGATGTCTATTGCTGTATTCCTGCACTGATCTCGTGCGCTAACTGTGATTGCTCCTACCATGTATTGATGCACATCTTGTAAGTCGCTCTGGATAAGAGCGTCTGCTAAATGCTTAAAATGTAAAATGTAAATGTAATTTGGGAGAGCTCAGGCAAGCACGCTCTATTCATGATGGAGAATGAAAGAATGCGTTTGGGGGGCAGTGGAGGGGTGTAAACGTGTCCTCACCTGCTTTTCCAGTGTAGCAGTTGGGCATGGACGCATCGCACTCCACAGAATCAGGGATCAGGCATCTGCCCAGAATGCCAATTGTGCATTGGTTACACGTCAAGGCTGTTTCTGTGTGTGAGAGAGAGAGAGAGAGAGAGATGAACTGGAGAATTACCAATAATCAATGACACATTTACAAACACTGTTAAAGCACGGTGTTCTCACAATGCAAAAAATCATGAAAAGCAACAGGAATATGATGCAAAATTCTGTTGATAAGACGTGCACTGGTATTCACAACCTTTAATAATCTGAAACAATATGAGGCAGACACACTCTGTAAATGCAACTCACACAGAATCAACACGTTTTATGAATGACATGCGTTGTATGCAACACGTTTTTTATCACTATTGTGTTTTCAGGAGTGTCCCCCCATCTCCCCCCCATAAACGACCCCTACGCAGTCTAGATACACATTCACTGAACATGGGCTCACATTGGCTCATTGAACACATTGAACATCGGCTCAGCTCGAACAGTCCTGGCTGAATAGTAACCCTATTTTCCCCTATTTTGTCCAACTCTCGCGAGGTTTGACTAAGTCCCCATAGTAACGAAGGAAAGCGTCCAACCCTCGTTCCAGCTGTGTTAAACCCACTAGCACTACACAACATGGCCACTAGCGCTACACAACATGGCCACTAGCGCTACACAACATGGCCACTAGCACTACACAACATGGCCACTAGCACTACACAACATGGCCACTAGCGCTACACAACATGGCCACTAGCGCTACACAACATGGCCACTAGCGCTACACAACATGGCCACTAGCGCTACACAACATGGCCACTAGCACTACACAACATGGCCACTAGCACTACACAACATGGCCACTAGCACTACACAACATGGCCACTAGCACTACACAACATGGCCACTAGCACTACACAACATGGCCACTAGCGCTACACAACATGGCCACTAGCGCTACACAACATGGCCACTAGCGCTACACAACATGGCCACTAGCGCTACACAACATGGCCACTAGCTACACAACATGGCCACTAGCGCTACACAACATGGCCACTAGCACTACACAACATGGCAATTCACCTAACTCTAGTCTCTATGACACTTGGAAGATTTGTATATTTTTCTGCTGTGGTCATTGCAAGATTATTCCACTAAAATTATAGTTTATCTTGTGAATTTCTATCACAAACTTAACGTAGCTGCAACTAATCTTAGCTACCTTATTCTCAGCTGCATTCATAATGATGAACTTACGGTAGCTGCAGGTAACCTTTACATAACCATTGTTTCATGTAAATATTAAACTGTGTCAAAGAACTGAAACTTTGTATGCCGACACCGTTAAGGCCTCAGTATACTTCAAACGAAATCGAAATAGAATCGAATATGGCGCTGCGAGTAAAGGAAAAGTAAATGTTTAAAAACAGTAAATTAACTCATTAAAACCACCCTGTAACATTTTCTCATTGACGCATAACAACTATCCCTCGAAGCGCATGCCCCCATGTAGATCCTGTATCAGCCTCTCTCAGCTTGGATCGGTTAATCTGCAGAGAGAGTGTGGGGGTGATGTAGGTTTTTCTGCCCTCTGCTGGACACCTACTGCAGTTCACCGACATTTAAAAAAAAGTACCTTTTGCACTAGTTGATGGGTACCACAACCCATGCCAACATGAACTTACCTATATTTGCTGCTTTTATTTTACCTGGGCCGAACAGAAAACAAATGGTGTTAGTTTAGCTAGCTAGCTACTGACTAGCTAACACATTCTGAACATGTTCTGATGAAGTAACTACGTTAGCTCACTAGGGCATGTGTAACACACTTGATACACAACAACAGGTGGTTTGAAATAAGGGGGTTGGGGGTATTCACAGCCTTTTATAATCTGAAATAATATGAGGCAGACACACACTGTAAAACGCAGATCACACTGAATCAAAACATTTTGTGAATGACATGCGTTTGCATTGTAACTCATAGGAAGCCACTACAGACAGTAACAAACAGTGGGACTCGTTTAGAAAACAAGAATAGCAAAATCTAAAAATGCTTTTAAATTGTTTTAAATGTGGCAGTAGCCTGCAGGCTACATTGCGATACATTTGTCTTAAGTCATTTTATCTGGCGATAAAACAACAAACGATTGCAATGATGCACATCTGTGTGCTCCAAACGGGTGTTTCTACATGATCATACTTGTCAAACCTGTGTTTAATATGAACATGGACACATACTGTAAAGCACTGAGTTCCTATCATATTACCAAATTGAAGTCATACTGCTGCATTATATAATTTGTGGTTAGGGCTAAATATATATGGGTAAAACGTGTACTATAGTCCATTATATGTAAAAGTCTGAAGATTTAAACTTACCAAAAATGGTTTATCTTCTTCTTTTTTAGCTGGGACTAACAGAAGAAAATTTGTGTTAGTAAGTAGCGACCTAAACTAACACATACTGAACATCTATTGATGAAGTAACTAAGTAAGCTGACTAGGACATGTGTAACACATTGATACACAACAACAGGTGGTTTGAAATAAGGGGGTTGGGGTATTCACAGCCTTTAATAATCTGAAATAATACGAGGCAGACACACTCTGTAAACGCAGCTCACACTAAATCAACACGTTTTATGAATGACATGCGTTGTATGCAACACGTTTTTCATACATTGTGATTTATTGTGTATCTAGACGTGTCCCCCGTCGCCTCCCATAATCGATGCCTACGCGGTCTAGATGCGCATGCGCCACTGAACATCGGCTCAGCTCGAGCGCCTTCCTCAATCGTGACGATCAAACCTCAGAGCCCTGGAACACACTTTTTAATCGCTGGGATAGGCTAATCACCGATTTACCTTAAAAAACTAAATCATTCACAAGGCAATTTAATGTGTTTTAACTTACCGTCTGCTCTTTTTTTACCGACTGCAAGTCCCCCCTCGAAGAAAAAGCAGAATGCCGCAAAGACCCCCATAGATGAACGTTCATCTCTACAGTTCACTGGGGTTTTCTCTCACGATGCACAAGTTCTTAAAATGGAAAACCCAACCTCTGCTTTGAATTGGTGGAGGAGAAGAGTTGTTGCTGAGTTGAGAATCAAGGACAGTGGACAGTTTTATGCTCTAATCTGGGGGTAGAGGTGTGACAGGTTTTTTCTCATTCTTTGACAGGAAAGAACTGGGTTATTATGGGGGACTGTTCATTCGTTTCGATGGCTGGGAGAGACCGTTCCGAATGCGCCTATAGCCAAGACGAGAATTGACGTGCTTGATAAAACAAATACGTTTGTTCGCCGACGGACCCCCCTCCTCTCAGCTGAGGGGTGTGTTGTATATTAAGGACGCAACCTGCTTTGGTCTCCAACCGTATATTTTTTTAATTGAAGAAACAGTGTACTATATCAATGCTGCTACCCAATTCACATGTAATAGGCCTAAACATGGTGAACGATTTCCAGCCACTATGTGAGTGGATTTCACGTGGAAGGTTTCTATGTCCTAATTTAAGGGAAAATACACGTTTAAAAACAGTAAATTAACTCATTATAACCACCCTTTTTACATTTTCCCATTGACGTATAACAACTATCCCTCGGGCAGCGCGTGCCCCCATGTAGATCCTGTATCAGCCTCTCTCTCAGCTTGGATCGGTTAATCTGCAGAGAGAGTGTGGGGGTGATGTAGGTTTTTCTGCCCTCTACTGGACACCTACTGCAGTTCACCGACATTTAAAAAAAAGTACCTTTTGCACTAGTTGATGGGTACCACAACCATGCCAACATGACAGTGCGTGTGGGGGCAGAATTGAGACGTTACAGATTTTATTCCCAGCATGGGGCACATCAGTTGTACTCTTGAGCAAGATACGTTCGGCTGTGTAAAATGATTGTAAGTTAAAAATATAAACTATGTGAGTCGCTCTGGCTAAGACTGTCTGCCAAATATAATTCTGACAAAGTGGCTCCCAGAACAGAACAAAAGCAGCCATATCTCAGAGCGTAGAACCTGAAACCTTCTGATGACGATTTAATTAATTAACTGAACATGAACTCTTTCATTAACGCACCACCAACATGCTTTGCCTTTGAGGACGACAATGAGAGAAAAGAACGCACTGTTTTTGCAGAACGAATCTAACAAACGCGAAAAAACGTGAGAATGACGAGCGTGAGTCAGGCTCCGCCGCCATCTCACTCCCTTCGCGTGCACGCGCGCACTCTGCGCACGTTCTGTCTTGGAGCTCCGCTCGTTTCCTTTCGCGTTTTCCGACCGAAAGCTTCGTCATTTCAGAGGACAGTTGAGCCTTTCTGTATCATTGCTCCCCAAAAACGTCACTATTTTTGACGTTGACATAATTTAAGTTGTTTATTTTGCGATAATCACAAGGTTTAACAAACATTCATATTTGTTTCTGCTTCGCTGCAATCGACATTCGCACTTGATGAATCCGATACAAATTCGGCCAAACTATAATTTTCTAAAAACGGCTATGACGTTGTAAACATAAGATAATGTACCTGTAAGTGAGAAAGTATATCATAGCCAAGGCCTTCTTTTGCCCCCCTCCTTTCTGTAGTGTGCAGTGTGTTAGCATATGGGACCGCTACTGTATTCCATTAAAAGCATTTGATGATATTTGGAAGACGGAGTCAGTTACTTGGGGTGGGGGGCATTTCAACACGGTCCTTTTTTGATTACCAAAACACTAACCCTCCTTTTTACTGATTGAAGTGTTTGACGCACCAGTAGATTACATGACTATAATGATAAAGTACAATGCAGTCAGGTCCAGAATTATGGACACCCTTGATTAAAGTGAGCAGGGAAGGCTGCATAAAGCAAACAATACAGGTTATGAGATACATTGTATGCTCAAAATTGGGAAATTATATTATTTTATACTAATAGAATTATTCAGAGAAAAATATTTAAAGTTATATTTAAAGAAACATGTCACAATTATTGGCATCCCTATTAATTATTTTAAATAAAATCAACAAAATAAATCAACATGTCATCTTCTTATCGAAGATGTTTTATGAGATTGTTGAACATATTGGGGAGGATCTTTGAACATTCTTCCATACAAATTCTTCAAGATCCTTTGGTCTGTGCTTGTGTACTGCCTCTTCAA
>JAINUG010001698.1:0-18389 GCA_029706075.1 Aldrovandia affinis
TCAGGTCCATTACCCTCCGTCCACCAGCTCTGTTCGTCCTGCCAGCCCTGCCTGCCCACGCTTAGCTGCCTCCCGGTTCCCTCCTGTCTGTCCTCCTGTGCATCCCCTCCAGAATCAGCCATCGCGTCTCTACCTCTGTCATCGCTTGTTTCATTATTATAATTAAATTTCACTCTCCATCCTAACCTTCCGTGTCTGCGTTTGGAGTTCGTTCCTGTTCATCATAACAGCGGTAGCAGTTAAAAGCCAACAGGATGCTGGGATACACAGCCAGAGTATTGAGTACAAATCGGGAGATCACACGCACCCTATACAATGCCCTTGTTGAACAACACCTGGAATATTAAACAGTCTGGGGACCGTGATACAAAAAGATATAGATGCGCTGGAAAAGGTCAAGACAGGCAGCCAGACTGATTTCAGGCATAAAAGACAAGTGTTATGAGGAAAGGCTAGAGATGCTTGGACTGTTCAAGCTTAGTAAGGAGACTTAGGGGGGAGATTTTGATTGAAGGCTTTTACATTTATTAAAGGAATTCAAAAGTGAATTTCAGGAAATTATTCAAGTTGAGTTCGTTTAGCAGGACGAGGGGGCATAAATGGAAACTGACAAAGGGTAAATTTCACACGGACACTAGGAAATATTTTCACACAGAGAGTGATCCGCGTAGAATAGCTTGCCTGGACATGTAGTGGAGGCTGAGACACTAAGGGGTATTCAAGCCAGGCTCGATCCAGTATTAGACACTGTCTTTAGGTAAACTAAGCATTGTGAGCAGATTAGTGGTAGGAATGGACGAGCAGTGTTGGGCTGAATGGCCTGTTCTCGTCTTCCCCTTATGTTATGTTACGTTATGTAAATCCTCATTGTCCGCTTGTGCAACCCCACTATTATTAACAGACGCGTCTGCTCAAAATCTTCTTCTGTGTGGCTTTTTCAGTTATTTTCAGCTCAATCATTTCGTTCTAGAGCACAGGATGCCCACTTCAAAATCCAGATTCGAGCGCATTTCTTTACTGTTTTTTCCAGCTCCTTTCAAGACATCTTGGTTCCCTAAGATCAACTTCTCCAGCGATCCACGCAGACTATGAATTTTACTGTTGACTTGCTTTTCCACTGAGTTCTGCATACGGTCTATTTTTTGCATTAATCGCCTTCAATTCATTCATTACAGCAGAATTGCCACAGCTCTCCCATTCAGAGTCTTTTGACTTACGTTGTCTCGTGTTATCAGCTATAACTCCTGCTCAAATTGAGACAATTCAAGCCTCAAAATAAACAATCAGGGTTTTACAACCAATTTAATGAATGTAGGATGTAAGAATGACAAATGCTTTTAGCCTTAATTTACTAACCAGATAAATAGATGTTACATTTAATGATTACACATAATACTAGGCTACTAAAGTTTATTCTTAAAGAATAATCCTATAATCTTTCTTGAAAATATTTGTGCAACTTTGGACAAATGCATCAGTGCATGGTGTGTCATATTTTCCAAAACATTTAAATCACTTTGTCATTAGTCATCTATCGGTGGAGTTCACTGGAACATAACACAACTGTTTCCACCATGGCTCCAGGGTGGGGTGAAATTGTTGGCCAGTTTACCTCAAGTTACTGCTGCATAAGTGCCTCTAAGCTACTCACCAAATGCCCACGTGTTACTAGTTGTCTTCAGTGACAGTTGTGCCTTCTATAGCTGCAAGCTCTCCCAGTAATTATGCGGCTTAAATATAGTGAGTATCAAAGGATTGCACACTTCAGTGCACCTCTGGCTGCAGAATTGAGTGACATAGCTACGGTGCGGATTACAATAAAATTGTTAAATTAAAATAAATTAAAGTAAGGAAGTAGAATTATATTTTCATTATTTATTGTAATTATTACATAAAGGTTCAAAAATGCCATTCTATTCTTCAACTCAAGGTGTGACTATTAATTCAGAGCTATTGAAAGTCATTTGTCCGGCATGCTCTCTGAGGATTATTTTATTCACCTTTGCTGTTTGTTCAATTATAACTTCTGAATAGCTTGAGACCCACAACATAAAGCATTCTGCCTGCCTATGAGAATTAATGAACTTATACATCTGGGAGCTAGAACTAGAACTAGAAGCCAGGATCAAAAAACAAGCCACCTATTGGAAAAGCTAAGAATTATCCTGATTCTTTGAAACCTGCTTCATTACATAAAATGTGTTATTGTTTGCGATTTGGAGAAAAGGTCAGCGCTTAAGAGAAGACAGCGTTCATAGGCAACAACCAAGAGCCTAGCAAAATAAAGCCAGAACATAAGTCATACGAGAAAACAAAACTGTAGAATATCTGCCAAATCCTCCAATTAGTTTTCCACATCGAAACAGAATCTACAGAAAAATAAATACTGTCAGTCACTTGTACCCCTTCTTTACAACTTACCTTGATCATTTGAAATAAATGATGAACGGCTTCAGTTCATTCTACTAGTTGTTCTATTAACCCTTTCTCTCTTTGTGTAATGTATGTATTTCCCATAATTTATTAAAGGCTAATAAATTATTCTGTTTCCAATATGAGTATTACATGAGGTAAGATAGTTCCAATGTAGTTTCTTGAGGATTTTTGTTCATAAACACTGTCCAATGTACTCAACTAGGAGTTAGGTGAATGAACATATTACGGGATATTGTTGCACTCACTGAGCTGTCCAATCAACACCTCAGCAGGTCAAGTGATTCCAAATCTTTGTACTGAACTGAACAAAAACTACTTCAATCAGCAAAGTAGATTAATAATTTCCACCACTATCTAATTAACCTAGTTAGCTATCTGATTTATAAGCTACCATTTATCTTAATTTCAAGCAGTTATGAGCTGGTACTCCATTTTACATTTTGTGTGGATTTTCCTGTTTATGGGTTGTTGTTCCCCTCAGTTTGCAATTGACTGGATATCACTTTAAAAAGTATGGAAGGTGGGCTGAATGTAGATTTTTTTGTATGCTGTGCTTGTTTGTCAAAGCACACAGGTTCATTGAAAAGTCATATTCAGTGCGCAAACACACAGTTCATGATAAAAAGTCCAAATCAGGTCAACATTCATTATCAGCTGGATGATATGGTTACATGAGTGCAGAGCATGAATGTATGAATAAATCAAAATAAAAGACACAACACATCTACTGACAAACAATATTGCACAACAAAGTCTTCTATTACAGAGAAACTATTAATGTTTAAACTAGGTTCAGCTTGAATTAGTTCATTTAGTTTAATAAGTTGTTATGTTAATCATAGTTCAATTCTGCATTTGATATTTGCTGATTAGTTTTTTATTTTTAGCCTCCCAGAAAAAATTATAGAGAGTAGAATTTGTGGAGTTCAGAACTTATTAGTATGTCCTTTTTAGAAAGTTAGCATTAGGGGAGCCTCTAGAGGAGGAGAGAATTGGCGACGTGGTAGGGCGAAGTGTAGAAAAGGGTGTACATGCCCCAGAGTTTGTGATGTCCAACTGATCAACCTTTGCAGGAAGAGGATCTGGCCCAGCTCTGTGAGTGGAAGGACTGATGAGCCCCAAGGCATTTCATGGCCACACCACCCAGAAACAGGAGTTAGTCATACTGGGGGACTCAATTGATGAAGGCAGACAGTATAGTCTGTTCGTGGGAAAGTGAGTGAGATCAGAGTCTCGAATGGCATGTTGCCTGCCTGGTGCCCAGGTCGGACCAGTGATCATAGTCCATGTTGGAGCAAATGACAGGTTTGAGGTTCTGCAGGACACATTTATAGAATTAGGAGCAAAGATCAGGAGCAGAACTCTATGGTGGCTCCTTCTTGGCAATTCTGCCAGTACCACATGCTAGTAAATGGAAGTAGAATTTTATATGGAGATTTAACATGTGGCTACACACCTGATGCAGGAAAGAGTGGTACAAGTTTATGTAAGTGTTTGAGGGGGACTTGGCTCACTTCTTCTTAGCCCATAATTTATGATTTGGGAAGGTCCAGCACAAGCCAGGTTCAGAACTTCTTTTATATTTTTGTTTAAGCTACCACAAGATATCTTTTCAAGGTTGCCATTGATATGCTCCTCTCATGTTGAGAATTGTGGTGATATCAAACATCACTAGGGCCTGGTAGCTTGTGCTTGTTTATACCGCAGATGTTGGTTGAGCTGATATCTGGAGAGGCATAATATGCTCAAGAGCACTGTTACCATGACGAGGCCAATCATATCATGTTGACCTCCATTTCGGTGAGCCATAATAATTTTCTCCATGATCCATAATTGCTGTATCTAGCTAATTGTGAACTCAACACTTTCAGAGCCATCGGCACATTTCTACAAGCCTACTGCACACGCCAAGCTCCGCCTATCTGGCTGAAGCACTGAAAGACGTAAATTCGAACTGGAAAGCTCCAACAACTACCACCCACATGTAAATAAACATTAAATTGAATTTTAAAGAAGAATGTTAAAGCCTTTAAAGACTGAAAATGTGTTGGATATCTCGGTAGGACCTTGGAACAATGAAATAAAAATAAAAATGGTCTATTCCCTGAATCCAGTAGCCTTAACAGTCAAATGCCCTTGTTTAAAGTTCAGCACTCTGAATACGAGGAACACAAGTGGTATTATGCCTTAAAACCCCTCACTTATCCTACATTTTAAAATATATTTATTTGATTTAATAATAATTACTACACAGGATACCAATTATCAATTCAATCACCGAATTTGTTAATAGGCAGAGCAATCTGGTGGATCAACCTTCATCAAAATATACAACTCACAATTCAATTAAAATTAATAGCTGGTTTATTCAGTTACAACAGTTAGACAAAATATTCAATGTCAATCTACAGAGCGTGGTTCCTATACAACAGCGGTTCTCAAACTATGGTCGCTTGACCCACTTGAAATTAAGCTCAAAGGGGTCATGGTGGGAGTACCTTAAAATTACAAATTAAAATAAATATATATATTTTTTAACCATAAGCACTAACTGAAAGACAGATTTTTTTTAAAACTGGCCATTTGTTTTTCATTATCTGTCTTTAAGAAATGCTTATGGTTAAAAAATATATATATTTATTTTAATTTGTAATTTTTAGCGACCCCACCACTGACCCTTTGGCGACCCCAAGTGGGGTCGCGACCCATAGTTTGAGAACCGCTGTTGTATAGGAACCTACGTCTGTAGATTGGACATTGAATATTTTGTCTAACTGTTGTAACTGAATAAACCAGCTATTAATTTTAATTGAATTGTGAGTTGTATATTTTGATGAAGGTTGATCCACCAGATTGCTCTGCCTATTAACAAATTCGGTGATTGAATTGATAATTGGTATCCTGTGTAGTAATTATTATATTAAATCAAATAAATATATTTTTAAAATGTAGGATAAGTGAGGGTTTTAAGGCATAATACCACTTGTGTTCCGTATTCAGAGTGCTGAACTTTAAACAAGGCATTTGACTGTTAAGGCTACTGGATTCAGGGAATAGACCATTTTTATTTTTATTTCATTGTTCCAAGGTCCTACCGAGATATCCAACACATTTTCAGTCTTTAAAGGCTTTAACATTCTTCTTTAAAATTCAATTTAATGTTTATTTACATGTGGGTGGTAGTTGTTGGAGCTTTCCAGTTCGGAATTTACGTCTTTCAGGTCGCCGCCAGATAAGAGCGGAGCTTGACGTGGTAACGAGTAGCTTGTAAAGTGGTAGCGATAATTTTCCTGAAAGTGTTGGGTTCACAATTAGCTAGATACAGCAATTATGGATCATGGAGAAAATTATTATGGCTCACCAGATTAAAATGGAGGTCAACATGATATGATTGGCCTCGTCACTTGGTAGCAGTGCTCTTGAGCATATTATGCCTCTCCAGATATCAGCTCAACCAACATCTCGGTATAAACAAACCTGGCTTCACCAGGCCCTAGTGATGTTTGATATCACCACAATTCTCAACATGAGAGGAGCATATCAATGGCAACCTTGAAAAGATATCTTGTGGTAGTAAGTGACTCCAAAACAAAAATATAAAAAGGGGTTCTGAACCTGGCTTGTGCTGGACCTTCCCCCAAATCATAAATTATGGGCTAAGAAGGGAGTGAGCCAAGTCCCCCCCCCCTCCAAACACTTACATAAACTTGTACCACTCTTTCCTGCATCAGGTGTGTAGCCACATGTTAAATCTCCATATAAAATTTACTTCCATTTACTAGCATGTGGTACTGGCAGAATTGCCAAGAAGACCACCATAGAGGTTCTCTGATCTTTGCTCCTAATTCTATAAATGTGTCCTGCAGAACCTCAAACCTGTCATTTGCTCCAACATGGACTATGATCACTGGTCCGACCTGGGCACCAGGCAGGCAACATGCCATTCGAGACTCTGATCTCACTCACTTTCCCACGAACAGACTATACTGTCTACCCCGCTAATAATTGAGTCCCCCAGTATGACTAACTCCTGTTTCCTGGGTGGTGTGGCCGCCAGAGTACCTTGGGGCTCATCAGTCCTTCCACTCACAAAGAGCTGGGCCAGATCCTCTTCCTGCAAAGGTTGGAATCGGTTGGACATCACAAACTCTGGAGATACCGCCCCTGCATGTGCACACCCTTTTCTACACTTACGCCCTACCGTCGCCCAATTCTCTCTCCCTACATGCTCTAGAGGCTCCCCCCTAATGCTAACTTTCTAAAGGACATACTAATAAGTTCCTGGAACTCTACAAATTCTGCTCTCTATAAATTTGCTCCTGAGAGGGCTAAAAACCACAAAAAAACTCACGTCAGCTAAATGTAATGCAGAATTGGGCCATCGGTTAGCTTTTTAACAAGCTTGCTGAAGCTAGAAATAGAACTAGAACTAAAAGCTCGAACCTACCGATTTGTTATTAAATGGGGTTTCCTCTGACAATAGAAGACTTTAATTACATTTTTGACCGACATTTTATTTAATCGTGGGTGTGTGTTGTATGTTTTTTAGTGCCCCAGTTTGGTCTGTGCAGTGTGTTCTTCTTTGCTCGTAAGCATTATTAGCATGTATAATAAAGCTGTTAGTGAGATGTTTGACCCTGGGTTTGAATGCACCTTCATGTGGGGCTTCTGGCAAGCAATTTGTGCGCTGGAATGCATTGTTTTTCAATGGAGCCCTGGTATTGGCCCTTGTTTTAAAGCTTAGGCTAGCATACAAAAAATCAAGTCTACATTCAGCCCACCTTCCATACTTTAAAGTGATATCCAGTCAATTGCAAAACTAAAGGGAGGGGAATAACCCATAAACAGAAAATCCACACAAAATGTAAAAATGGAGTACCAGCTCATAACTGCTTGAAATTAAGATAAATGGTAGCTTATAAATCAGATAGCTAACTAGGTTAATTAGATAGTGGTGGAAATTATTAATCACTTTGCTGATTGAAGTAGTTTTGTTCAGTTCAGTACAAAGATTTGAATCACTGACTATGCAATTTGTTCAGCTCCACTTCTTATTGTGTTGCTGATTGGACAGCTCAGTGAGTGCAACAACATTCTAGAAGGATGTTCAGTTCACCTAACTCCTAGTTGAGTGTCATTTGACAGTGTTTATGAACAAAAAATCCTCTCATAAGAACTACATTGGAACTATCTTACCTCATGTAATACTTTCATATTGGAAACAGAAATAATTTTATTCCAACTGGTAAATTATGGGAAATACATACATTGCATACTACAAAGAGAAAGGGTTATTAGAACAACTGGTAAGAATGAACTGGAAGCCGTTCATCATTTATTCAAATGATCAAGGTAAGTTGTAAAGAAGGGGTACAAGTGACTGACAGTATTTATTTTTCTGTAGATTCTGTTTCCATGTGGAAAAAACTAATTGAGGATTTGGCAGATATTCTACACAGTTTGTTTTCTCATATGACTTATGTTGTGGCTTTATTTTGCTAGGCTCTTGGTTGTTGCTATAGACAGCTGTCTTCTCTAAGCGTTGACCTTTTCTCCAAATCGCAAATAACACATTTTATGTAATGAAGCAGGTTTCAAAGAAATCTAGGATAATTCTTAGCTTTTCCAATAGGGGTGGCTTGCTTTTTTGATCCTGGCTTCTAGTTCTAGTTCTAGCTCCCAGATGTATAAGTTCATTAATTTCATAGGCAGGCAGAATGCTTTATGTTGTGGGTCTCAAGCTATTCAGAAGTTATAATTGAACAAACAGCAAAGGTGAATAAAATAATCCCTCAGAGAGCATGCCAGACAAATGACTCTCTCAATAGCTCTGAATTAATAGTCAACACCTTGAGTTGAAGAATAGAATGGCACTTTGAACCTTTTATGTAATAATTACAACAAATAATGAAAATATAATTCTACTTTACTTTTTAATTTATTTTAATTTAACAATTTTATTGTAATCCTTGTATCATAGCTATGTCACTCAATTCTGCACAGAGGTGCACTGAAGTGTGTGCAATCCTTTGATACACTCACTATATTTAAGCCGCATGCACTACAGGAGAGCTTGCAGCTATAGAAGGCACAACTGTCACTGAAGACAACTAGTAACACGTAGGCATTTGGTGAGTAGCTTAGAGGCACTTATGCAGCAGTAACTTGAGGTAAACTGGCCAACTTAATTCCACCCCACCCTGGAGCCATGGTGGAAACAGTTGTGTTATGTTCCAGTGAACTCCACTGATAGATGACTAATGACAAAGTGATTTAAATGTTTTGGAAAATATGACACACCATGCACTGATGCATTTGTCCAAAGTTGCACAAATATTTTCAGAAAGATTATGAGATTATTCTTAAGAATAAACTTTAGTAGCCTAGTATTATGTGTAATCATTAAATGTAACATCTATTTATCTGGTTAGTAAATTAAGGCTAAAAGCATTTGTCATTCCTACATCCTACATTCATTAAATTGGTTTGTAAAACCTGATTGTTTATTTTGAGGCTTGAATTGTCTCAATTTGAGCAAGGTTATGGCTGATAACACGAGACAACGTAAGTCAAAAGACTCTGAATGGGAGAGCTGTGGCAATTCTGCTGTAATGAATGAATTGAAGGCGATTAATGCAAAAATAGACCGTATGCAGAACTCAGTGGAAAAGCAAGTCAACAGTAAAATTCATAGTCTGCGTGGATCGCTGGAGAAGTTGATCTTAGGGAACCAAGATGTCTTGAAAAGGGAGCTGGAAAAAACAGTAAAAGAAATGCGCTCGAATCTGGATTTTGAAGTGGGCATCCTGTGCTCTAGAACGGAAATGATTGAGCTGAAAATAACTGAAAAAGCCACACAGAAGAAAAGATTTGAGCCAGACGTCTCGTTAATAATAGTGGGGTTGCCACAAGCGGACAATGAGGATTTACATAACATAACATAACATAAGGGGAAGACGAGAACAGGCCATTCAGCCCAACACTGCTCGTCCATTCCTACCACTAATCTGCTCACAATGCTTAGTTTACCCAAAGGCTAGAGTGTCTAACACTGGATCGAGCCTGGCCTTGAATACCCTTAGTGTCTCAGCCTCCACTACATGTCCAGGCAAGCTATTCCACGCATTGATCACTCTCTGTGTGAAAAAATATTTCCTAGTGTCCGTGTGAAATTTACCCTTTGTCAGTTTCCATTTATGCCCCCTCGTCCTGCTAACCGAACTCAACTTGAATAATTTCCTGAAATTCACTTTGTTAATTCCTTTTAATAAATGTAAAAGCCTCAATCAAATCTCCCCTAAGTCTCCTTTTACTAAGCTTGAACAGTCTAAGCATCTCTAGCCTTTCCTCATAACACTTGTCTTTTATGCCTGGAATCAGTCTGGTTGCCTGTCTTTGGACCTTTTCCAGCGCATCTATATCTTTTTTGTAATGCGGTCCCCAGAACTGCACACAATATTCCAAGTGTGGCCTAACAAGGGCATTGTATAGGGTGCGTATGATCTCCTTCGATTTGTACTCAATACTCTTGGCTATGTATCCCAGCATCCTGTTGGCTTTTTTAACTGCTACCGCTGTTATGATGAACAGGAACGAACCCAAACGCAGACACGGAAGGTTAGGATGGAGAGTGAAAATTTAATTATAATAATGAAACAAGCGATGACAGAGGTAGTAGAGACGATGGGCTGGATTCTGGAGGGGATGCACAGGAGGACAGACAGGAGGAACCGGGGAGGCAGCTAAGCGTGCAGGCAGGCGGGGCTGGCAGGACGAACAGAGCTGGTGGACGGAGGAGTAATGGACCTGAACACGAGGGGAAAACGACAAGTACACGGGTAAACATACAAAACATGCAACACGGAGAGAACAGTAAACACAGCGTAGGAAAACAAGTAACAGGAGTCAGCTTCTACCAGGTAGAGGAAACAACGATCTGACGAAGAGTGACTGGAAAACCGGGGTAGATATACTGCAGGGCTGATGGAAATGATGGGAAGCAGGTGTGCCGGAATGGATGACGGAATTGGCAACAGGTGAACATGATGGGGAGTAATGAGGGAATGATAATAGAATAATTGAAAATAATAAAACAATTAACACAACAATCACAAGGAGGAACAAGACAACGGAAAAACGAGACAGGAACATCGGGAATATGACAGTACCCCCTCAACGGATGCCTCTGGGCATCTGAACAGGGTGGTTAGGGTGAGACAGATGGAAGTCCCGAATGAGGAAGGGTCCAGAATAAGGGCGCGGGACACCTTTCAACTGCGTTCTTCCGGACCATAACCCTCCCAGTCGACCAGATACTGGAATCCACGACCTCGACGGCGTGCATCCAGCAAACGCCGGACAGTGTAGGCCGGGTGGTCATCGATGATCCGGGGGGGTGGAGGGGCGACGGCAGGAGGGCAGAGTGGGCTATTGGAGACCGGTTTAATGAGAGAGACATGGAAGGAGGGGTGGATCCTCATGGAGGCTGGAAGTCGAAGCTTGACCACAGAGGGATTAATAACAGAGTCAATGGGGAAGGGGCCAATGTAGCGGGGTGTGAACTTGCGGGAAGTAGTGTGAAGGGGAAGATCCTTGGTGGAGAGCCAAACCTCCTGACCCGGTTGGTAGTTGGCGCCGGGTGCGATGGCGGTCAGCGAAGCGCCGGTTCCGATCAGTGGAACTAAGCAGGGTAGTGCGGGTGAGCTCCCAGGTCCTGCGACAGCGATCCAAGTGGGCCTGGACCGAGGGAACTGCCAGTTCCTCCTCCTGGACAGGGACAGACCTGTGGACGCGCTGGTCAACGAGTTGTGAGCGTACTCAATCCAGGGAAGTTGAGTGCTCCAGGCCGAGGGATCTTCTGACGTGATAACACGGAGAGACGCTCCCAGGTCTTGATTGGCGCGCTCTGTCTGGCCGTTAGTCTGGGGGTGAAAACCAGAGGACAGGCTTACCGAGGCACCAAGAGCAGCACAGAAGGTCTTCCAGACGTGGGAGGTGAACTGGGGTCCGCGGTCGGAGACGATGTCCAGGGAATGCCGTGCAGGCGGAAGACGTGGAGGCAGAGAAGGTCCGCTGTTTCAGAGGCAGTGGGGAGTTTGGGAAGGGCAACAAAATGCACGGCTTTAGAGAAGCGGTCGATGATGGTGAGGACCACGGTGTTACCTTTAGACGGGGAGACCGGTGACAAAATCCAGGGCGATGTGGGACCAAGGGCGACCAGGAACAGGCAGGGGACGGAGCAAGCCAGCAGGAGGTTGGTGAGTAGCCTTGGACCGGGAACACACGGGCAGGCGAGCACACAAAAGAACGGGTGTCGACATCGATGGTGGACCACCAGAAGTGCCGCTTGAGCAGGCTCAGGTGCGGCTGATGCCAGGATGACAGGCGAACCGGGAGGTGTGGACCCACTGAAGGACCTGAGATCGGACGGGTCTGGGACGAAGAGTCGGTTCGGAGGGCCGGTACCTGGATCTGGATGGGTCTGCTGGGCGTCACGGACAACCGACTCGATCTGCCAGAGACAGCGGCCACCACACAGGACGGAGGAAGGATGGTCTCAGGAGTAATGGGAAACACCTCGGGGACATGGAGACGGGAAAGGGCATCGGGTTTAACATTTTTAGAACCAGGACGAAAAGTCAGGTTAAAATTGAAACGCCCGAAGAACAGGCCCAGCGGGCCTGGCGAGAGTTCAGACGTTTGGGCCGTTTGGATGTACTCCAGGTTGCGGTGGTCAGTCCAGACGATAAATGGCTGCTCGAACCTCAAGCCAGTGGCGCCATTCCTCAAGGGCGAGCTTGACCGCCAGGAGTTCACGGTTCCCGACATCATAATTGCGCTCGGCAGGGACAGGCGACGGAAAAAAAAAGGCACAAGGGTGGAGTTTCTGGTCCAGGGTAGAGCGTTGGGATAACACCGCTCCCACCCCGGTGTCGGGAGGCATCAGCCTCGACCACAAACTGGCGAGATGGATCTGGCAAAATGAGGATGGGTGCGGAGGTGAAGCGCCTCTTAAGCTCCGCAAATGCGTCTTCCGCTTCCGAGGACCAGACGAAACGGGTAAGGGAGGAGGTGAGACGCAGTGAGGGGAGCGGCAACCCGACTGTAATCCCTGATGAAGCGACGGTAAAAATTAGCAAAGCCCAGGAAGCGTTGTAGCAGCTTCACGGAGGTGGGTTTAGGCCAAGTAACCACTGCCTGGATCTTTCGGGGTCCGTCCTAACCTGACCGCTCTCAATGATGTAACCCAGGAAGGAAACAGAGTGAACATGAAAATCGCATTTCTCCGCTTTCACAAATAATTTATTTTCTAAAAGTCTTTGGAGAACCTGGCGGACATGCTGGACGTGGCTGCTCCTCGAGGCTGTGGGAAAAAATGAGGATATCGTCCAAATAAACAAAAACAGAGCGGTTTAAGAAGTCCCGGAGAACGTCATTGATGAGCGCCTGGAAAACGGCGGGAGCATTAGTAAGCCCAAAGGCCATGACCAGGTATTCAAAGTGGCCGAGGGGGGTGTTGAAAGCAGTCTTCCATTCATCGCCCTCACGAACCCTCACCAAGTGGTAGGCGTTGTGAGATCTAATTTCGAAAAAATGACGGCACCTTGAAGTGGCTCGAATGCTGAGCTGATGAGTGGGAGGGGGTATTTGTTCTTGATGGTGATGTTATTGAGGCCACGGTAATCGATGCAGGGACGAAGGGACTTGTCTTTCTGGCCACAAAGAAAATCCAGCAGCAACAGGGACGAAGAAGGCCTGATGAGACCCATGGCGAGAGAATCGCGGATGTAGCGCTCCATGGCCTCCCTCTCTGGACGGGACAGGTTGAAGAGGCGGCTGGAAGGCAGGGGAGCCCCGGGAAGGAGATCAATGGCACAGTCATAAGGTCGGTGAGGAGGCAGGGAAAGGGCGCGTTGCTTGCTGAAAACCTCGACGAGGTCATGATAAGCAGGAGGATGGAGGAGAGATTGGGAGGTTCAGCGGTGGGCGTAGGAGCCTCAGGTAGAGCAGGAGCAGAAGCAGACAGCAAGCAAGATGAGTGACAGGAGGGACTCAGTTGGTGACTCCGACTATTGGTCCAGTCGAATTGGGGTTGTGTGCCACCAACCAAGGCTGGCCGAGGACCAGGGAGCGGGGGTGAGGAGAGGACGTGAAACTGGAGGGTCTCGTGGTGATTGCCGGAAAGGGTGAGGTGAAGGGTACGGTGCGGTGGGTAACTTGAGCGAGGAGCTTGCCGTTGAGAGCGTTGGCATTCAGAGGAGTAGTGAGGGGTTCCAACGCAATGCCAGCTTGGGTAACAAGGTTGGAATCCAGGAAGTTCTCGTCAGAACCGAGCTCGATTAATGCAGACAAGGGCAAGGACTGCTGATTCCAGGACAACACGGCGTTGAGCTGCATATGAGGTCGCGGAGTATGTGGGGTAGTAGTACGACTCGCCAGGACCCCAGAATCACTGGCGAGCCCCTCTTTTGTCGAAGGGAGCAGGAAGACAGGAAATGCCCAGACTGACCGCAGTAAATGCAGGATCCCGATTGCAACCTCCGGAGACGCTCAGCAGGTGCGAGACGAGCCCGACCCAGTTGCATGGGAACCTCTTCGGAGATGGCTGCAGTAGAGACAAGGCTGGGAAGAGAGGCAGCAGGGGATTCAGGTCTCGATCTAGGAGGGTAGAGAGGAGAGCCACGGAAGAGGAGATGGAGGGACGACGGACAGCTCTTTCCGGTAACGCTCGCAAGGAGGCGGTTATCAAGTCTGATGACCATGGAAATGAGGTCGTCGAGATTATCTGGGTCCTCCCTGGCAGCCAACTCATCTTTCAAAGAGTCGCTGAGACCATGCCGAAAAGTCCCTTGGAGCGCCCGGTCGTTCCAACCGGACTCCGCAGCTGTGATGCGGAACTCCACCGCGAAGTCGGCCACAGAACGGGCACCCTGGTAAATGGTGAACAACCGTTGACTAACGTCCGTACCTCGGACGGGTGGTCAAAGACATTCCTTAATTCTGAAACGAAGCGGGAGTAGGAGGTGAAATAAGAAGAATTGCTCCCCCACAAGGCGGACGCCCATGCCAGCGCATCCCCTTGAGCAACCCCATTATGTAGGCGATGGGACCCATCAGTGGAATACGAGGTAGGCTGCTGCTCGAAAACCAGGGAGCATTGAATGAGGAAGGCGGCACATACCCAGGTCTCCGGCATAACGATCAGGAGCAGGCACGTGAGGCTCCTTGTGCAGGAAAACTGGCGGGTCCGGGGGTGAAGCGACGACAGGAGGGGAACTTCCTTGGACAGCGCGTTAGAAAACAAGTTTTGTAAAAGATCTTTGTTCTCCTTTACGCTGGTGGAGAGGCAGTGCAGCGCTGTCGTCAGCTCCTGGATGGATTGACCCTGTTGGTCGACAAGAACGCCCTGTAGGGACAGGGCTTGACGGATCTGGTTAGTGTCCGCTGGGTCCATGCTTGGTCAGATCGTTCTGTTATGATGAACAGGAACGAACCCAAACGCAGACACGGAAGGTTAGGATGGAGAGTGTGGCAATTCTGCTGTAATGAATGAATTGAAGGCGATTAATGCAAAAATAGACCGTATGCAGAACTCAGTGGAAAAGCAAGTCAACAGTAAAATTCATAGTCTGCGTGGATCGCTGGAGAAGTTGATCTTAGGGAACCAAGATGTCTTGAAAAGGGAGCTGGAAAAAACAGTAAAAGAAATGCGCTCGAATCTGGATTTTGAAGTGGGCATCCTGTGCTCTAGAACGGAAATGATTGAGCTGAAAATAACTGAAAAAGCCACACAGAAGAAAAGATTTGAGCCAGACGTCTCGTTAATAATAGTGGGGTTGCCACAAGCGGACAATGAGGATTTACATAACATAACATAACATAAGGGGAAGACGAGAACAGGCCATTCAGCCCAACACTGCTCGTCCATTCCTACCACTAATCTGCTCACAATGCTTAGTTTACCCAAAGGCTAGAGTGTCTAACACTGGATCGAGCCTGGCCTTGAATACCCTTAGTGTCTCAGCCTCCACTACATGTCCAGGCAAGCTATTCCACGCATTGATCACTCTCTGTGTGAAAAATATTTCCTAGTGTCCGTGTGAAATTTACCCTTTGTCAGTTTCCATTTATGCCCCTCGTCCTGCTAACCGAACTCAACTTGAATAATTTCCTGAAATTCACTTTGTTAATTCCTTTTAATAAATGTAAAAGCCTCAATCAAATCTCCCCTAAGTCTCCTTTTACTAAGCTTGAACAGTCTAAGCATCTCTAGCCTTTCCTCATAACACTTGTCTTTTATGCCTGGAATCAGTCTGGTTGCCTGTCTTTGGACCTTTTCCAGCGCATCTATATCTTTTTTGTAATGCGGTCCCCAGAACTGCACACAATATTCCAAGTGTGGCCTAACAAGGGCATTGTATAGGGTGCGTATGATCTCCTTCGATTTGTACTCAATACTCTTGGCTATGTATCCCAGCATCCTGTTGGCTTTTTTAACTGCTACCGCTGTTATGATGAACAGGAACGAACCCAAACGCAGACACGGAAGGTTAGGGATGGAGAGTGAAAATTTAATTATAATAATGAAACAAGCGATGACAGAGGTAGTAGAGACGATGGGCTGGATTCTGGAGGGGATGCACAGGAGGACAGACAGGAGGGAACCGGGAGGCAGCTAGCGTGCAGGCAGGCGGGGCTGGCAGGACGAACAGAGCTGGTGGACGGAGGAGTAATGGACCTGAACACGAGGGGAAAACGACAAGTACACGGGTAAACATACAAAACATGCAACACGGAGAGAACAGTAAACACAGCGTAGGAAAACAAGTAACAGGAGTCAGCTTCTACCAGGTAGAGGAAACAACGATCTGACGAAGAGTGACTGGAAAACCGGGGTAGATATACTGCAGGGCTGATGGAAATGATGGGAAGCAGGTGTGCCGGAATGGATGACGGAATTGGCAACAGGTGAACATGATGGGGAGTAATGAGGGAATGATAATAGAATAATTGAAAATAATAAAACAATTAACACAACAATCACAAGGGAGGAACAAGACAACGGAAAAAACGAGACAGGAACATCGGGAATATGACAACCGCACATTGAGCAGTCCCTGACAAGCTTTGATCAACTAGTACTCCTAGGTCTTTTTCTACGTGTGCACATTCTAGTTTTCTACCTCCCATAAAATAATCCTGTCCTATGTTTTTATTCCCACATGTAGAACTTTACATTTAGTTGTATTAAATTTAATTTGCCAGGTTTCTGCCCATTTCTGGATTCTATTCAGATCGTCTTGGATTACTTTAGTAGATTCCTGACTATTTGCTAAGCCTCCCAGTTTTGTATCATCTGCAAATTTAACTAATGTACTTTCAATGTCCATATCAATGTCATTTATGTAAATGATAAAGAGCAGTGGTCCCAGCACCCGATCCCTGCGGGACTCCACTTCCCACTATACCCTCCTCGGATAAGATCCCGCCTATTATTACCCTTTGTGTTCTATCCAGTAACCAGTTCGAACCCACTCTAAAATGCCACCTGTAATTCCTACTGCTCTCATTTTGATAATGAGTTTGTCATGTGGCACCTTATCAAATGCTTTTTGGAAATCTAAGTATATAATATTTAATGGCTAATGTGAAAGATCTGTTGTGTGAAGGCCTCGACTGTGATCTAGTGCCCGACCTAGTTGCCGTGGAACGCATACATGTGAGAGGACGCCAACCGGGGCTGGTCAAGGTGGAACTACGGTCGGTACAGGAGAAAGTGGCTGTGCTCCGCATAAAATCAAAACTTAGAGTAGCGATCGCTTCCAGAAAGTTTATGTGTCTTCGGCGAAATTGCATACAGAACGGCTGTTGGACTTTAATTTTAGAACTCTCCTTAGAGAAACTCCAGCCAGGAAGGATTTTTATGTGGCTGGGAATGGTCGACTGGTTAAACGGACCCCCTCGGGAGCCGTAACAGGTGATAGGTGACAGGTCGCTGGTATGAGGAGAACATGCCCAGCCTGTAAGTACGGAGTTTCTGCTAGTTCATTGGAATGTTAACGGATGGACGTTAACAAACTGTAAACTCAGAACAGTACTGCTTCATTCGCTAAACCCAGATTTCATTTCTCTGAATGAGACTCATTTATCCAGCGATTTACTCTAACTTGATGGATTTACTTGGTTCGGTCATAACCGCATTGCTCATAGGAGAGCTGTCAAAGCCTCCGGGGGTGTTGGTATTTTCGTTAAGAACACTGTTTTTGACCAGTTTTTTGTTAATATTGTGAATGTATATGTTAAAGCATATGATGGAATTCTCTGTTTTGAACATCGGTGGTCACAATATTCTTTTATCATAATCTCCTGCTATTTGTCCCCAGAAACTTCAACATGGGGTCGGAACGCCGATTTATTCTTTAGCCATTTATTGGCATTGATGTACACCGTTGATGTAGACTCTATTTATATCTGTGGTGACTTCAATAGTCGTATTGCAGATTTGAGAGATTATATTGATGTAGATTATATTTTTCCTAGAGTTGTATTGGACACGGGTGTAAATAAACATGGAGAGACCTTTACTGAATTTCTAAAAGATTCTACATGCTGTGTGCTCAATGGGAGGTTAAACCCTGAAAATGATACTTCCATTTCTATAAGGGGTAAATCTGTTGTAGATTACATTGTGACACCACATGTTGATTTTTAAAAAATGCCTTGAATTGAGTGTTTACACACCCTCTGATCTTGTCGAAAGAGTTGGATATGAAGGTGTTAATTTGACTGATGATCGTAGCAAACTTCCTGACCACTCTGTGCTGTGTCTACGATTCCAAGGAGGAACATTCTTTAATAAACAGAATAGGCCTATTGTAGACTCTCAGCAGCAAGTAAAAAAGACGAAATATAAATTTTCCGGTTAATTTTCGTTTTTCTGAGATGTGCCGTAA
>JAINUG010001699.1:0-18388 GCA_029706075.1 Aldrovandia affinis
AGTTACGTATTGCTTTCGGTTAAGGTCCATACGCACTTTTAAGCAGAGGTCGCCACGCCTTTCCCTAAGCAGATCGCCACGCGCCAGTTTAGGGTCACCGCGCTTGCTTTTTAAACGAGATCGCCACGGCGTTTAAGCAGAGTCCGCCGCGCGCACCGATTGAGATCGCCGCGCGCTTTTAAGCAGGATCCGCGCGCGCACTGGCTGGGGTCCGCCTGCGCCACCGCCCAGGGTCGCCACGCCGCCGCAAGTCCCGCCACCGCGGCAGCGTCAACTGGGGATCGCCGCCTCTGCTCAGGATCCGTATACCGCTAAGCCAGGATGCTGCGCTCAGCGGATCCGCGCCTTGCCCGCCACCGCTTAGGTCCTGGCGTGGACCAGCGCCGGATCGCCGCGCGACCAGATCGCCACTATTGGATCGTGCCGCTGGCTGGATCATGCGCTCATTCGGATCCTGCAACCAGTTAGTGAGCTCGCTGATCGCGCGCACTTTTAAGCAGGGTCCGCTACGCGCTTTGCAGCTTAGGATCCTGCCTTTGCACCGACCCAGAGATCATGCGCCTAAGCCAGATCCGCCGCAGCACTTTTAAACCCCAGGGTCGCCGCGCCTTCTTCGCTGGAGGTCATACGCGCACCGGTTAAGTCCGCCGCGCCACCGACTTGGGGTCCGCCGCGCGCACCGCTTAAGTCCGCCGCGCTTTAAGCAGGGTCCGCTTAGCACTTTTAAGCTTGGGGTCGCCGCGCGCTACAACAGGATCACGCCACGCTTGCACTTTTAAACGGGGTCATACGCTTCGATTGGGAATCGCCGCGCACCGACAGGGTCGCGCGCTACCCGGTTGGGGTCCGCCGCGCACCGCTTAGGTCCATACGCACTTCGCTGGGTCGCCACGCGCTTTTAAGCGGCAGGGTCGCCGCGCACTTTCGCAGAATCCGCCCGCGCCGGCTTGGGGTCATACGCGCTTTAAACAGGGGTCACGCCGCGTACCGGCAGGTCCGCCGCGCGCGCCGGTTGAGATCACGCCGCGCTTTTAAGCAGGGTCCGCTGCCAGCACTTTAACTTGGGGTCATACGCACTTTTAAACAGGAGATCGCCGCGCGCTTTTAAACACAGGGTCATACGCGCCACCCCGGCAGGATCCGCTACGCGCTTTAAACGGGGTCCGCCACGCGCGCCTTTTAAACCCAGGGTCCGCCACGCGCACCGCAGGGTCCGCCACGGCAGCACTTTTAAACCCAGGGTCCGCGCTAAACTTGGGGTCCGCGCGCACTTTTCGCTTGGGGTCCTTACGCCTTTGCGCGCAGGGTCCGCCTTACGCGCACCGGTTGGAAGTCCGCCGCCGGTTGGGGTCATACGCGCACCGGCAGGGTCGCGCGCTTTTAAACAGGGTCGCCGCACTTTTAAACCAGGTCATACGCGCCTGGCGCAGGGTCCGCCACGCACTTTTAAACCCAGGGTCCTGCGCGCACAAGCAGGTCCGCGCCAGCACTTTTTTAAACAGGGTCCGCCGCGCACCGGCAGGTCCGCGCCGCCCGGCAGGGTCCGCCGCGCGCACCGGTTAAGGAATCGCCGCACTTACCGGTTGGGAGTCCGCCGCACTTCCGGTTGGGGTCATACGCCGCACCGGTTAGGGTCACTTACGCGCTTTTAAGCAGGTCCGCCGCGCGCCGGTTGGGAGTCCGCCACGCGCAGCACCGGTTAAGTCCGCGCCGCGTTTTAAGCAGGGTCCATGCGCGCTTTAAGCAGGGTCCATACGCGCTTTTAAGCAGGGTCATACGCACTTTTAAACAGGTCATACGCGCCACCGGTTGGAGTCCGCGCACTTTTAAGCTCGCAGAGTCCGCCCAGCACTTTTAAAGCAGGGTCCGCCGCGCCACCGGCAGGGTCCATACGCGCTTTTAAACAGGGTCCGCCGCACTTTAAGCAGGGTCCATACGCACTTTTAAGCAGGGTCCGCCGCGCGCACTTTCGGTCCGGGGTCCGGGTCCATACGCACTTTTAAGCAGGGTCCGCCACGCGCACCAAACAGGATCATGCAGCACTTTTAAGCGGGGTCGCCGCGCACCGGCAAGTCCATACGCGCACTAAGCAGGGTCCGCGCCACGCGCACAAGCAGGTCCGCCGCGCACCGCCCAGGGTCCGCCGCGCGCTTCGCCCAAGATCCGCCGCGCGCCACCAAAGCCTTGGGTTCGCGCGCTTTTAAACAGGATCGCCGCGCGCACCAACAGGGTCCGCCGCGCACAAGCGGGGTCGCCACGCGCACCGATTGAGATCCGCCGCGCGCCACCGGTTGAGGTCATACTTTTAAGCAGGATCGCCGCGCGCCGGTTAGGTCCGCCGCGCACTTTTAAGCAGGGTCCGCCACGCACTTTTAAGCAGGTCCGCCGCGCGCACAAGCAGGGTCGCCACGCACTTTTAAGCCCAGGGTCCGCCGCACTTTAAACAGGTCCATACGCACTTCCGGCTTAGGGTCCGCACGCACTTTCGGTTAGGATCCCGCCGCACTTTTAAAGCAGGGTCCATACGCTTTAAACAGGCAGGGTCCGCCACGCGCCACCGCTTAGGGTCCGCACGCGCACCGGCAAAGGTCCATACGCACTTTTAAGCAGGGTCCATACGCGCACTTACCGGTTGAGGTCCGCCGCACGCCGCACCGGCAGGGGTCCATACGCACTTCCGGTTGGGGTCCGCGCGCACTTTTAAGCAGGGTCCGCCGCACTTTTCGGTTAGGGTCCGCCGCCGCACTTTTCGGCAGGGTCCGCCGCGCTTTTTCGGCAGGGTCCGCCGCGCGCGTTGGGTCCGCCGGGTCCGCAGGGTCCATACGCACTTTTAAGCAGGTCCGCCGCGCACTTTTAAGCAGGGTCCGCCGCGCACTTTTAAACAGGGTCGCCGCGCTTTTTCGGTTGGGTCCCGCCGCGCACTTTTAAACAGGGTCATACCGCGCGCGCACTTTTAAGCAGGATCCCGCCGCACTTTAAGCAGGGTCCGCCACGCACTTTTAAGCAGGGTCCGCACGCACTTCCAAGCAGGGTCCATACGCACCAGGGTCCCGCCGCGCACTTTTAAGCAGGGTCCGCCGCGCACTTTAAACCGCCGCGCGCACCGGCAGGGTCCCGCCGCGCACTTTTAAGCAGGGTCCGCACGCACTTTTCGCTTGGGGTCATACGCACTTTTAAACAGGGTCCGCGCACTTTTAAACAGGGGTCCATACGCACTTTTAAACCCAGGGTCCATACACGCACTTTTCGCAGGGTCCATGCGCGCACCAGAGGTCCGCCACGCACACCGGTTGGGGTCCGCCGCGCACTTTTAAACAGGGTCCTTATCCGCACTTTTAAGCAGGGTCGCCGCGCGCACCGGCAGGGTCCATACGCGCACCGGCAGGGTCCGCGCACTTTTAAGCAGGGTCCGCCGCGCACTTTTAAGCAGGGTCCGCCGCACTTTTAAAGGGTCCGGGTCCGCCGCCGCACTTTTAAGCAGGGTCCGCCGCGCTTTTAAACAGGGTCCATACGCGCACTTTTAGGGTCCGGGGCACTTTTCGCGCGCGCACTTTTCGCAGGGGTCCGCACGCACTTTTAAACGGCCCCGCCCGCGCACTTTTAACTTTTAAGGGTCCGCACGCACTTTTAAGCAGGGTCCATACGCACTTTTCGCAGGGTCCGCGCACGCACTTTTAGGTCCGCCGCGCGGAGCCCAGGGTCGCGCACTTTTTGGCAGGGTCGCCGCACTTTTAAACAGGGTCGCCGCGCACTTTTAAACCAGGGTCCGCCGCACTTTTAAACAGGGTCCGCCGCACTTTTAAAGCAGGGTCCGCACGCACTTTTAAGCAGGGTCCGCACGCACTTTTAAGCAGGGTCCATACGCACTTTTCGCAGGGTCCATACGCACTTTTAAGCAGGGGTCATACGCACTTTTAAGCAGGGTCCGCCACGCACTTTTAAGCAGAGGTCCGCACGCACTTTTAAGCAGGGTCCGCCACGCACTTTTAACAGGGTCCGCACGCGCACACCGGCAGGGTCGCCGCTTGGGGTCCCACTTTTAAGCAGGGTCCATACGCACTTTTTCGCAGGGTCCATACACGCACTTTTCGGTTAGGGATCGCCGCGCACGCCCCAACAGGGTCACGCGCCGCACTTTTAAGCAGGGTCCGCCGCAGGGTCCGGCAGGGTCCACTTTTCTTTTAGCAGGGTCCCGCGCGCACTTCGCAGGGTCCGCCGCACTTTTTCGGTTGGGGTAAAGCAGGGTCCGCCGCGCACTTTTTAAGCAGGGTCCATACGCGCTTTACCGGCAGGATCCATACGCGCACCGGCAGGGTCCGCAGCCACGCGCACTTTTTAGGGTCCGCCACGCGCACTTTTAAGGAATCGCTTTTCGCTACCGGCAGGGTCCGCCGCGCGCACCGGCAGTCGCCGCGCGCACTTTTAGCACAGGCAGGGCCGCACGCACTTTCGGTTGGGGTCCGCACGCACTTTCGCAGGGTCCGCACGCACTTTTAAGCAGGGTCATACGCGCTTTTAAGCAGGGTCGCACGCACTTTTTCGCAGGGTCATACGCGCTTTCGCTTGGGTCCATACGCGCACTTTTCGCTTGGGGTCCCACGCGCGCAAACGCAGGTCCGCGCAGCACTTTTAAGCAGGGTCGCCATACGCGCAGGCAGGGTCCTTACGCACTTTTAAGCAGGGTCCGCCCGCACTTTTAAACAGGGTCCATACGCACTTTTAAACAGGGTCCGCCACGCGCCGCAAGTCCCGCCGCACTTTTAAGCAGGGTCGCCGCGCGCACCGGCAGGGGTCCGCCGGCACTTTTCGCTTGGGTCCGCGCGCACTTTTCGGGTCGTCCGCACTTTTCGCAGGGTCCGCCGCGCGCACCGGTTGGTCCGCCGCGCTTTTAAGCAGGGTCGCAGCGCACTTTTAACAGTCCGCCGCACTTTTAAGGCAGGGTCCATACGCGCACTAAGCAGGTTCCGATCGCACTTTTCGCCGGGGTCCCGCCCCGCACTTTTAAGCAGGGTCCATACGCGCACTTTTAAGCAGGGTCATACGCACTTTTAAACAGGGTCCGCGCGCGCACTTTTAAACGGGATCCAGGTTAAGCGGGGTCCGCACTTATCGCCGCGCCGCAGGGTCGCCGCCACTTTTTAAGCAGGGTCGCCGCGCACTTTTAAACAGGGTCATACGCACACCCAGGGTCCAGGTCCATAACGCGCACCAGTCAGGGTTTTTCGCTTGGGGTCATACGCACTTTTAAGCAGGGTCCATACGCACTTTAAACAGGGTCCATACGCACTTTTCGCAGGGTCCGCCGCACTTTTTAAACAGGGTCGCCGCGCGCTTTCCCAGCAGGGTCGGGGTCCGCAGGGCACTTTTCGTTGAGGGTCCGCACGCACCGCAGGGTCCGCACGCACTTTTAAGCAGGTCCGCACGCACTTTTTAAACGGGTCCGCACGCACTTTTTAAGCAGGGTCCGCACGCGCACTTTTCGCAGGTCCGCCGCGCACCCCGGCAGGGTCCGCCGCACTTTTAAGCAGGGTCCTTTCGCTTTTTAGTCGCCACGCGCCACCGGTTAGGATCCGCCGCACCGCACTTTTAAGCAGGAGTCGCCCACGCACTTTAAACAAGATCGCCGCGCACTTTTAAGCAGGGTCGCCGCGCGCACCTAGGGTCCATACCACCGGGCAGGTCCGCCGCACTTTTCGCAGAGGGTCCGCGCCGCACTTTCGGCAGGGTCGCCGCGCGCACTTTTTAAAGTCCGCCGCACTTTTGGGGTCATAACGCACTTTTCGCCCAGGGTCATACGCGCACTTTTAAACAGGGATCGATCACTTTTAGGTCCGCCGCGCGCACTTTTAAGCAGGGTCCGCCGCACCACCGGCAGGGTCCGCACTTTTAAGCAGGGTCCGCCGCACTTTTAAACAGGGTCCGCGCACTTTTAAGCAGAGATCGCCCACACTTTTAAGCAGGGTCATACGCACTTTAAGCAGGGTCCGCCGCGCACTTTTAAGCAGCAGGTCCGCCGCGCACACGGTTAAAGCAGGGTCCGTCCGCTACGCACTTTTAAGCAGGGTCGCCGCGCGCACCCAAGCAGGGTCATACGCGCGCGCACCGGCAGGGTCATACGCGCACCGGCAGGGTCATACGCGCTTTAAGCAGGGTCCGCCGCGCGCACCGGCAGGGTCCGCCGCGCGCTTTTAGGTCATACGCACTTTTCCTTGGGATCGCGCACTTTAAACAGGGTCCGCACGCACGCGCACCGCAGGGTCGCCACGCACGCACCGGCAGGGTCCGCCACGCACTTTTCGCAGGGTCCATACGCACTTCCGGTTAGGGTCATACACGCACCGGCAGGGTCCGCCGCACTTTTCGGTTAGGGTCGCCACGCGCACTTTTCAGCAGGGTCCGCACGCACCGGTAAACAGGGTCGCCATACGCACTTTTAAGCAGGGTCCGCCGCGCACTTTTAAGCAGGGTCCATACGCAGCAGGGTCCGCCGCGCGCACCGGCAGGGTCCATACGCACTTTTCGGTTGGGGTCCATACGCACTTTTAAGCAGGGTCCATACGCGCTTTTAAGCCGGCAGGGTCGCCACGCACACCGCAGGGTCCGCCACGCACTTTTAAGCAGGGTCCGCCACGCACTTTTAAGCAGGGGTCGCCGCGCACTTTTAAGCAGGGTCCGCCACGTCACGGCAGGGTCCGCACGCACTTTTCGGGGTCCATACGCACTTTCCGGTTAGGGTCCGCCGCACTTTTCGGTTGGGGTCCGCCGCGCTTTCGCAGGGTCCGCCGCACGCGGTTAAACAGGGTTACGCGCTTTTAAACAGGTCCCGCGCACTTTCGGTTAGGGTCCGCACGCACTTTTAAGCAGGGTCATACGCACTTTTAAACAGGGTCCATACGCACTTTTAAGCAGGGTCCGCCGCGCGCACCGGCAGGGTCGCTACGCACTTTCGGCGCAGGGTCCGCCGCACTTTTAAGCATACGGGGTCATACGCACTTTTCGCTTAGGGTCCATACGCACTTTTAGGCAGGGTCCATACGCGCTTTTTAAGCAGGGTCCGCCGCGCGCACCGGCAGGGTCGCGCACTTTCCGCGCCGCAGCACTTTTAAGCAGGGTCCGCCGCGCGCACTTTTAAGTCCCGCGCGCACCGGGGGTCGCCACTTTGGTTAAGGGTCCGCACGCACTTTTCGGCAGGGTCCGCACGCACTTTAAACAGGTCCGCACGCGCACTTTTAAGCAGGGTCCCGCGCACCGCAGGGGTCATACGCACTTTTAAGCAGGGTCCGCGCGCTTTTTAAACAGGGTCGCCGCGCACTTTTAAACAGGTCTGCACGCGCACCGGCAGGGTCGCCGCGCACCGGTTGGGGGATCGCCGCAGGGTCCATACGCACTTTTAAGCAGGGTCCGCACGCGCCACCGACAGGGTCCTTACGCACTTTTAAGCAGGAGTCCGCGCCGCGCTTTTAGGTTGGGGTCCGCACTTTTAAACAGGGTCCGCCGCGCGCTTTTAAGCAGGTCCATACGCACTTTTAAGCAGGGTCCATACGCACTTTAAGCAGGGTCCATACGCGCTTTAGGGCAGGGTCCATACGCACTTTAAACAGGGTCGCACGCACTTTTAAGCAGGGTCGCCGCGCACACCGGCAGGGTCCGCCACGCGCACCGGTTGGGGTCCGCCGCACTTCGCACCGGCAGGGTCCATACGCGCACCGGCAGCCGCGCGCGCCGGCAGGATCGCCGCGCACCGGCAGGGTCCGCCGCACTTTTAAGCAGGGTCCATACGCGCAAGTTAGGAGTCATACGCGCACCGCAGGGTCCATACGCGCTTTTAAGCAGGGTCCGCACGCACTTTCCGGTTAAGTCGCCTTTTACGCACCGCAGGTCCGCGCGCTGCTCGGTCTGCGCACTAAACGGTCCGCCGCACCGCTGCTCAGAGTCCGCCGCGCCCCACCCCGGCAGGTCGCCGCGCCTAAGCAGGGTCGCCGCGCGCACCGGCTTAAGTTCACGCGCGCCAAGCAGGATCGCTGCGCGCACCAACTGGGTTGCGCATAAAGCAGGATCGCCACGCGCACCGCTTAGAGTCGCCGCGCGCCCTTAAACAGGGTCACGCCACGCCACTTACCAAACTGAGGATCGCGCGCTTTTTAAACAGGATCGCCGCGCACCGGCGGATCGCCGCGCTGCGGCGAGTTCGCGCGCGCTTTTAAACCCCGGGGTCCGCCGCCTTTAAACACCAGGATCGCCGCGCGCACCCGGCAGGATCATACGCTGCCCCGGCAGGATCGCCACGCACCAGCGCAGGGTCCGCCGCCGCTTCGCGCCAGGTCGCCGCGCGCCGGCGAGTCCGCCGCGCGCGCCAGCCAGGTCGCCGCGCTTTTTCGCTTAGGGTCCGCCGCGCGCACTTTTAAGCAGGGTCCGCCACGCACTTTTAGCAGGTCATAGGGTCCGCCGCGCACCGGCAAGTCCGCGCGCACTTTTAAGCAGGGTCGCACGCACTTTTCGGTTGGGGTCCGCACGCACTTTAAACAGGGTCATACGCACTTTTAGGCAGGGTCCGCACGCACTTTAAACAGGGTCCATACGCACTTTTCGGCAGGGATCGCACTTTTTTAAGCAGGGTCATACGCGCACCGGCAGGGTCCGCCGCCACCACCGGTTGAGGTCGCCTTGCACTTTCGGTTAGGATCATACGCGCTTTTGGCAGGGTCGCCGCGCGCCACCGGTTGGGGTCGCCGCGCACTTTTAAACAGGGTCCGCCGCACTTTTAAGCAGGGTCCGCCGCGCGCGCCGATTTGGGGTCCCGCCGCGCACCGGCAGGATCCCGCCGCGCTTTTAAACAGGGTCCGCACGCACTTTTCGCAGGGTCCGCTTTTCGGTTGGGGTCCGCCTTTTTTCGGTTGGGGTCGCCGCACACACTTTTGGGAGTCGCCGCACGCACTTTCGCTTGGGTCGCCGCACTTTCGGTTAGGGTCCGCCTGCGCGCCACTCGCTTAGGGTCGCACTTGCCACAGGATCCCGCCGCGCGCACGATTGAAGTCCGCCGCACTTTTAAGCAGGGTCCGCCGCACTTTAAACGGGGTCCATACGCACTTTAAACAGGGTCGCCGCGCTTTCGCGCAGGGTCCGCCGCGCACTTTTAAGCAGGGTCCGCCGCGCGCATTAAGCAGGGTCCGCACGCACTTTTCGCTGGGGTCGCCACACTTTTCGCTTGGGGTCCATACCTTGCCTTTTCGCTTGGGGTCCGCACGCGCCCAGCAGGGTCATACCTTTTAAGCAGATCCGCATGCGCACCAGCTTGAGATCGCCGCGCACTTTTAAGCAGGGTCCGCTACGCGCACCGCTTGGGGTCCATACGCGCTTTTAAGCAGGGTCATACGCACTTTTTAAACAGGTCCATACGCGCCTTAAACCCAGGATCCGCGCCAACTGGGTCATACGCACCGGCAGTCCGCCGCGCGCCTAAACAGGGTCCGCCGCCGCTTTTAAACGGGATCGCCGCGCCCCACCCTGGCTGAGATCGCCACGCGCACCGCTTAGAGTGCGCCTTTAAGCAGGGTCCATACAGCACTTTTAAGCAGAGATCGCCTGCCGCCTGGCAGGGTCCGCCACGCGCCACCGGCTTGGGGTCCGCGCGCACCTAGCTTCGAGTCCTGCCGCCGCAGAGGTCCTGCGCACTCAGCTGGAGTGCCCGCCGCAGGGTCCCACGCCGCGCCCTTCGCTTAGGATCCGCCGCCGCCACCGGCAGGGTCCGCGCGCACAAGCAGGGTCCGCGCGCCACCGGCGGTCGCCACGCGCACCGCAGGGTCGGCACGCCACCAGCGGGGTCGCCGCCGCCGCCGCTGCCAGTTCGCCGCGCGGCAAGTTCCGCCGCGCGCTTCGCAGAGTCCGCCGCGCTGGCTGGAGATCCGCCGCCGCGCAGGGTCCGCCACCTTGCCCCCGGCGAGGTCCGCGCGCCGCAGAATCGCCGCGCACCGGCAGGATCGCCGCGCCCCGGCAGGTCGCCACGCGCACCAAACAGTCCGCCACCTTTTTAAACGGAATCGCCAACACTTACCAACTTCAGGTCTGCCTTTCGCTGGGGTCGCCACGCGCACCAGCAGGGTCCATGCCTTTTCGCTGGGGTCCGCGCACTTTTTAAGCAGGGTCCGCGCGCGCCGGCAAGGGTCCGCCGCCTTTTCGGCAGGGTCCGCCGCCTTTCCTGGCGCGAGATCGCCACGCGCTGCCCCGGCAGGGTCCATACGCGCCACTATCAGAGATCCGCCGCGCGCCACCGTGAGATCCGCCGCGCTTCAGCTGGAGATCGCCACGCTTGCCACCCCGGCAGGATCGCGCGCTTTTAAACAGGGTCCGCCGCACTTTTAAGCAGGATCGCCGCGCGCCTCGCTGGGATCGCCGCGCGCACCGCAACCGTCCCGCCGCGCGCACAAACAGGATCCGCCACGCGCCACCGGCAGAGATCCGCCGCGCGCGCCAAGCAGGATCCCGCCACGCGCTTTTAAACGGGATCCGCCACGCGCTCGGCGCAGGTCCGCCGCGCGCGCCGGCAGTTCCGCCTGCGCACCGCTTGGGGTCGCCGCCACTTCCGGCGAGTTCCGCGCGCAGCGGGGTCACGCCGCGCGCACCGGCAGGTCGCCACGCGCACCGCGCAGGGTCCGCCGCCGCACCGGCAGGGTCCATACGCGCACCGAGGATCGCCGCGCCACCAAGCAGGGTCGCCACGCGCACCAAACAGGATCCCGCCGCCGCGCTGCCTGTGTGGGGTCCGCCGCGCCACTCCACCGGCACCGGTCTGCGCGCCACCGACCGAGGTCCGCGCGCCGGCAGGGTCCCGCCGCGCACCGGCAGAGGTCCGCACCTACGCTTTCAGGGTCCATACGCACTTTTTCGCTTAAGGAGTCCATACGCACTTTCGGTTTAAGTCCGCCACGCACTTTACCGGTTGGGGTCCGCCGCGCCACCAAGCAGGGTCGCCGCGCGACTTTCGCTTAGGAGTCCGCCTGCAGCACTTTTAAAGCAGAGTCACCGCCGCCGGTTGAGGTCCGCCACCTTTTGCCACCGCTTGAGGTCGCCGCACTTTAAGCAGGGTCGCCGCGCACTTTTCGGTTGGGAGTCCGCCGCACTTCCGGTGCGAGTCCGCCACGCGACTTTTAAGCAGGGTCCGCCGCGCACCGGCCCAGGGTCCGCCGCGCTTTCCGGCGGTCGCCGCGCCGCCGGCAGGGTCCGCCGCGCGCCGGCAGGGTCCGCCACGCACTTTCGCTTAAGTCCGCCGCGCGCACCGGCAGGATCGCCGGTCGATCCGCACGCGCACCGGTTAGGATCGCCACGCGCCACCAACGCAGAGATCCGCCGCGCACCGGCTGGAGGTCGCGCGCGCACAAGCAGGGGATCCGCCGCGCCACCGGCAGGTTCACCACCGCTCGCTGCAGGGTCCGCGCGCGCCGGCAGGTCGCGCATCTTCAGCAGGATCGCCACCGCGCCACCGGCAGGTCCATACGCGCACCGGCAGGGTCCGCCGCGCGCACCAGCAGGGTCCGCGCCGCACTTTAAGCCCAGGTCTGCGCGCACCGCAGAGGTCGCCTTTTCGCTGGGGTCCGCCGCGCGCTAAGCAGGGTCCATACGCGCGCCGGCTGAGATCAGCCGCGCGCTTTTAAACGGGGTCGCACGCACTTTAACCAGGGTCCATACGCACTTTTAAGCCTTGTGGGGTCCATACGCGCCTGCAAGCAGGTCCGCGCTGCAACCAGAGGGTCCGCCGCGCGCCTTCGGCGCAGGTCCGCGCGCACCGGCAGGATCGCCGCGCACCAACCCCAGGGTCCGCCGCGCCTAAACCAGGATCGCCGCCGCTCGGCTGGATCCCGCGCGCACCGGCCAGGGGTCGCGCGCTTTCGCTGAGGTCCGCCGCGCGCCACCACAAGCTTAGGTCCGCGCGCCTTTAAGCAGGGTCGCCGCGCCTTTTAAGCAGGGTCCATACGCGCTTTTTCGCTGGGGTCATAGCACTTTTAAGCAGGGTCCTGCCTGCAGCGCCAGGATCATAGCACTTTTAAGCAGGGTCCGCACGCGCGCACAAGCGCAGGGTCCGCCGCGCACCAGCAGGGGTCCGCGCGCCGCCTGGCGCTGAGATCGCCGCGCGCTTTTAAGCAGGATCGCCACTTTAAACAGAGGTCATACGCACTTTTAACCAGGATCCGCGCCCGCCTTAAGCAGTTCGCCACTTCACAAGCTTAGGTCTCGCCGCCTTTAAACAGGGTCCGCGCCTTTTAAGCAGGTCATACGCCCTTTAACAGGGTCATACGCGCACCAAGCTTAGGTCCGCCTTTCGGCGCAGGGTCCGCCGCACGCCACCGGCAGGATCGCCGCGCACCACCGGCAAGTTCGCCGCGCCCAGCCAGGTCCGCCGCGCGCACCGCTGCGGTCGCCGCGCTTTTAAGCAGGGTCCGCCGCGCGCTTTAAACGGGGTCATACGCGCACCATGTGAGATCGCCGCGCACTTCCGGCAGAAGGTCCGCGCGCACCAAGCGAGATCGCCCTTCGCAGGTCCGCCGCGCCACCGGCAGGGTCCATACGCCACCGCAGGTCCGCCACTTTTCGGCAGGGTCATACGCGCACCGCTTGAGGTCGCCACGCGCTTTTACGGCAGGGTCCGCTGCGCGCTGCTGGGATCGCCGCGCCCCCCCGGCAGGTCATACGCGCACCTACAGCAGGGTCCATACGCGCGCAACCCAGGGTCACGCGCCTGCCAGCTGCCGGAATCGCCACGCGCAGCCAGGTCCGCGCGCCCCCAAGCAGGGTCCGCCACGCGCACTAACGAGGTCATACCTTTTTAAACAGTCCCATACGCGCACCAGCGGGGTCCTTACGCGCCTGGCAGGATCGCCACGCTTTTTTCGGCAAATTCGCCGCCTTCGGCAAGTCCCGCCGCGCACCGGCAGGGTCCGCCGCCGCCTTAAGCAGGATCGCCACGCGCGCACCGTAAGGATCCGCCTTTTCGCTGGAGATCATACGCACTTTTAAACCCGGTCCGCCCTTTTCGCTTAGGGTCGCCGCCGCGCCGGCCAGGTCCGCCGCGCGCGCACCGGCAGAGATCGCCCGCGCACTAAGCGGGTCGCTACGCACTGCTGGTCGCCACGCGCCGCCACCACGGCAGGTCCATAGCGCTTGCACCAACAGAGATCTGCTTTGCCTCGCCATGGGGTCCGCCGCCTTCTCGGCAGATCGCCGCCGCGCGCCACCAGCGAGGTCCGCTACGCGCCTTTCGCTGCCAGTCACGCGCACCAGCGGGATTCGCGCTTTTAAACGAGGATCGCGCGCAGCGGTCGCGCTTTCGGCTGCAGGATGCTTTGTACCACCAAGCCAGAGTTGCCGCCTTGCTTACCGGCAGGTCCTTGCGCGCTTTTCGCTTGAGATCGCCGCCTGCTGAGTCGCCGCCTTCGGCTTGGGGTCGCCGCCGCGCACCGCAGGGTCCTGCGCGCGCCGGCTGGGATCGCCACGCGCCCACCGCAGGATCCACGCCTTGTACTTTTAAGCAGGATCGCCGCGCACCAAGCGAGATCGCCTTTTAAGCAGGATCGCCGCGCACCGGCTGGGGTCATACGCGCACCGTAAGGTCCGCCACGCGCCACCGGCTGGGGTCGCCGCGCACCCGGCAGGGTCCTTGCGCGCACCGCTGGGATCCCGCCTTGCGCTTTTCGCAGAGATCATGCGCTTTAAACAGGATCGCCGCGCTTTTAAACGGGATCGCCGCGCGCACTTTCGGCAAGGATCCATACGCGCACCGTGAGATCGCCGCGCGCACCGGCAGGATCGCCACGCGCACCGGCAGAAGGATCGCCGCGCTTTAAACAGGGTCATGCCAGCACTTTTAAACGGGGTCATATGCGCTTGCACTTAAGCAGGTCATACGCGCACCAAGCAGGGTCCGCGCCTTTTCGCTGCTGATCCGCCGCGCACTTTTAAGCAGGTCGCCACGCGCACCACCGCAGGGTCGCCGCGCACCAAGCAGGTCCATACGCGCCTAACAAGGGTCCTGCCTTTTAAAGCCTTGGGGTCGCCGCGCCACCAAACAGGATCATATGCCACTTTTAAACGAGATCGCCACGCGCACAAGCTTGAGATCGCCGCGCACTTTTTAAGCAGGGTCATACGCGCACCAGCAGGGTCGCCACTTTTAAGCAGGATCGCCACGCGCCTCGCAGGATCGCCGCAGCACTTTTAAGCAGGGTCGCCGCGCATAAGCAGGATCGCCACGCGCACCGGCAAGGGTCCATACGCACTTTTAAACAGGGTCCGCCGCGCACTTTTTTAAGCAGGGTCCGCCGCGCACTTCAAGCTTAGGATCATGCGCACTTTTAAACGAGATCCCGCCGCGCGCCTGGCTGGGGTCCGCCGCGCGCACCGGCAGGGTCCGCCGCGCGCACACGCCAGGGTCGCCGCGCGCACCAGCAGGGTCCGCCGCGCGCACCGGCAGGATCGCCGCGCGCACCAAGTAGCAGGATCCGCCGCAGCACTTCGGCAGGTCGCCGCAGCACTTTTAAACGCAGGATCGCCGCCCTTGCCACCGGCGGGATCGCCGCGCGCACCGGCAGGGTCCGCCGCGCTAAGCAGGATCATACGCGCCACCCCAGCAGGGTCCGCCGCGCGCACTTTTTAAACTTCAGGATCATACGCGCACTTTTAAACGGGGTCCGCCACGCGCACCGCAGAATCCGCCGCAGCACTTTTAAACGGGGTCCGCCGCACTTTATGGAGGTCGCCGCGCACCGGCAGGGTCGCCGCGCTTCAACAGATCGCCGCACTTTTAAACAGAGATCCACGCGCCACCTTTCACCCAAGCAGAGGTCCCGCGCCGCGCACTTTTAAGCAGGTCCGCCGCGCCAAGCAGGGTCGCGCACTTTTCGCTTGAGGTCCGCACGCGCAACAGGGTCCACGCACTTTTTCGCTTGGGGTCGCCGCGCTTTAAGCAGAGATCGCCGCGCGCACCGGCAAGTCCGCGCCGCGCGCACAACAGGATCATACGCGCACCGGCAGGTCGCTACGCGCCCCGACGGGGTCCGCGCGCGCACTGCCGGCAGGGTCCGCCGCGCGCTACGGCGCAGGTCCGCCGCGCGCACCGGCAGGGTCCGCCGCGCGCCACAAACAAGTCCATACGCGCACCAGCCCAGGATCGCCGCGCGCTACCGACAGGATCGCCGCGCCCAAGCAGGGTCATACGCGCACTTTTAAACAGGATCGCGCCCGCTTTAAACGGATCCATGCGCGCCACACCGTAAGGATCCATGCAGCACTTTTAAACCAGGATCATACGCGCACCATGCCGAGGTTCGCACGCACTTTTAAACCGGGTTCGCCGCGCGCCACCGGCAGGTCCCGCGCCGCCGCACCGCTGAGATCGCCACGCGCCGGCAAGGATCGCCGCAGCACTTTTTAGGCGAGGTCCATACGCGCGCCGAGTTGGGGTCCGCCGCGCGCACCGCTTGGGGTCCATACGCGCACAACAGGGTCCGCGCCGCGCACCGGCAGGGTCGCACGCGCACAAGCAGGGTCCGCCGCACTTTTAAGCGAGGTCCGCCTACGCGCCTTCGGTTGGGGTCATACGCGCCTTTTACGGTTGGGTCGCCGCGCACCCCAAGCTTGAGATCGCCGCGCCACCGCAGGGTCATACGCGCGCACCGCAGGGTCCGCCGCAGCACTTTTAAACTTGGGGTCCATACGCGCCACCAAGCTGCAAGTCCCGCCGCCTTTTAAGCAGGAGATCGCCACGCGCCTTTAAACAGGATCGCCGCGCACCAAGCAGGTCCGCCGCACTTTTCGGCAGGGTCCCGCCGCGCACTTTTAAGCAACGGGATCCGCCGCGCACTTTTCGCTTGAGATCGCCGCACTTTTAAGCAGGATCGCCGCCGCGCGCCGGCTGGAGGTCCGCACGCGCACCGGCCCAGGATCGCACGCACTTTAAGCAGGGTCCGCTAGCGCCCCCGCCCAGGTCCTGCCGCGCCTGCGCAGGATCGCCACGCGCACCGGCAGGGTCCTGCCTTTTCGCTTTGGGGTCCGCGCACTTTTAAGCCCCAGGATCATACGCGCGCAAGCAGGATCGCCGCGCTTTTAAGCAGGGTCGCCGCGCGCACCCCAAACAGGGTCCGCCGCGCACCGGCCAGAGTCCGCGCCGCGCGCGCAAAGCAGGATCGCCACGCTTTTAAGCAGGATCCATGCAGCGCACCAAACAGGATCGCCGCGCTTTTAAACCCCGGGATCGCCGCGCGCACCAGAAGCAGGATCGCCGCGCACTTTTAAACCCAGGGTCCATGCGCGCCTTTAAACAGGATCCGCCGCACTTTTAAACGGGATCCATACGCGCTTTAAACAGGATCGCCGCGCTTTTAAGCAGGGTCCGCCGCGCGCACCGGCTGCAGGTCCGCCGCCCCTTTTAAACGGGGTCCGCGCCACGCGCCACCGGCAAGGATCGCCGCCGCGCTTTTCCGGCAGGAATCGCCGCCGCTGCCACAAAGCAGAGATCGCCGCGCACCGGCTTCGGAATCCCGCCGCGCGCCCACCGGCGCAAGGATCCGCCACGCGCACCGGCAGGTCCGCGCCACGCGCACTTCGGCTGGGGTCCTGCGCGCTTTTTAAACAAGGATCCGCCGCGCACTTTTAAACGAGGTCCGCCGCGCGCACCGCAGGGTCCGCCGCGCGCACCGGCTTGGGGTCATACGCGCTTTTAAGCTTAGGGTCCGCCGCGCGCACTTTTCGCTGAGGTCCGCCGCGCGCACCGGCAGGGTCCGCTGCGCGTAAACAGGATCCGCCGCGCGCTTTTAAGCCCAGGGTCCGCCGCGCGCCCTTTAAACAGGTCCGCGCCGCGCACTTTTAAGCAGGGTCCGCCGCGCGCTCGCTCACCAGGATCGCCGCGCACTTTTAAGCAGGTCCTGCGCGCCACCGGCAAGAGTCCGCCTGCGCACCCAAGCAGGTCCGCCGCGCGCATAAACAGGGTCCATACGCGCTTTTTTAAGCAGAGGATCCGCCGCGCGCCATAACAGGTCCGCCTGCCTTGCCCCCAAGCAGGGTCGCCACGCACTTCCGCTTAAGGGTCCGCCGCGCGCCACCAAGCCTTAAGGATCACGCGCATAAGCAAGGATCGCCGCGCTTTTAAACGGATCGCGCGCACCGGCTAAGGGTCCATACCTTTTAAACCCAGGATCGCCACGCACTTCGCTTGGGGTCCGCCGCGCCACCGGCAAGTCCATACGCCTTTAAACAGGGTCATACGCGCACCCGTAAGTTCGCCACGCACTTTTAAGCAGGGTCCGCCGCGCGCGCACCGGCAGGGTCATACGCGCCACCTGCCGCAGGGTCATACGCGCACCAGCTTGGGGTCCGCGCGCGCTGCTGGGATCACCGCGTGCCGCACCAGCGCTTGGAATCCGCCACGCACTTTTAAACACAGGATCGCGCCGCGCGCCGCTTGGGGTCGCCGCGCAGCTTGGATCCGCCGCGCGCCACAAACTGGGGTCGCGCTTTTAAACAGGGTCCATACGCGCCTTAAGCAGAATCCGCCGCATACCCAGCGGGTCCATGCGCTACCAACGCAGGGTCCGCCTGCCGCCACCAGCCTTTGCGGTCCGCGCCGCCTCAACGGTCGCCGCCTTCCAAGCAGGGTCCGCCGCGCGCACTTCGCTTGGGGTCGCCATGCGCGCACCGGCAGGGTCGCCGCGCGCACGCAAGATCCGCCACGCGCACAAGCAGGATCATACGCGCCACAAGCAGGATCGCCACCTTTTGGCTGGGTCCGCCGCCTTTTCGGCGCAAGTTCATGCACCTTGCCCGCTTGGGTCCGCGCTTCAGCGCCGGATGCGCGCACCGGCAAGATCCGCCGCCTTCGGCTGGGGTCATACGCGCACCGAGCAGGTCCGCCGCGCGCGCCACCGCTGAGGTCGCCACGCGCCGGCAGGGTCCGCCGCGCGCTAAACGAGATCCTTGCCCTTTTAACCGAGATCACCGCGCGCTTCAACAGGATCGCCGCCTTTTAAGCAGGATCCGCCACGCGCTAAGCAGGTCCGCCACGCGCACCAAGCAGAGATCCGCCGCGCATTTAAACAGGATCATACGCGCACCGGCAGGATCGCCACCCGCGCGCCCCACCAAGCAGGATCGCCACGCCACTTTTAAGCCTTGAGATCCCGCCTTGCACAAACAGGATCGCCGCAGCACTTTTAAGCAGGGTCCATGCCTTACCGACAGGATCGCCGCGCGCACCCGTGGATCGCCGCGCGCGCCGCAAACAGGATCCATACGCGCCACCCAAACGGGGTCCTTTGCCCTTTCGCTGAGATCGCCGCGCGCACCCGGCAGGGTCCGCGCGCACCGCAGGGTCCGCCGCACTTTTAAGCAGGGTCCGCCACGCGCA